>JABUQX010130393.1:0-27337 GCA_015478945.1 Trachelipus rathkii
AGAGTTAAATAAAGTATTAACTGTTCCTGATGATTTTAAAGCATAATCAGCTAAATCAGGTAATCAACCAAAGTCACTACCCATCCTTAGAACAAGATCCAAAGGTATCCCATATACTTAATCACTAACAAGAGAGGCCATTTCTACGAAAATAATATAAAAATTTACTTTTCTACGACTTTGTATCTATTCAAGTGATGTGCACGGCGGGCCGAAGGGGGGAGGGAGAGCAAAATGGGAAAGTGATATTTTATTTGTATATGTGGAGAGAAAGCATAACTAAAAATAAAGTCAGTAAATTTTCAAGATTTCAATAATATTTTAAGCCACAATTATTAATTTAGAATCCACCAGGTTATTTATTTTTGGACAAACATTAACATATTACTTCTAAAATAAAGTTTCATTTTATAATATTCATACTCCCTAAAATCTAACTCCTCTACGAATATATATCTCCAAAATGAATATAAGTAACGAGCGCTATTTACAATATAAGCGCGACCCAAAAAATGCTTAGTTATTTTCAGTGCAAGAAAAATAATACAGAGTGCTCTACTAAATCTACAAAAATCAACTTTTTCTACGACTTGTAAATTATCAGGAGGCAGAGTGGCCATTTATATGTTTGAAACCACAGAGAAATTCAAAAATTTCCAAAATTTCTAAATTTTAGACAAATAAAACGAGGACCTTTGTTATTTCCAAAGTATAACAGCAGTTCAAAATCGCCGAGCATTATACCTACCAAGGTATAGGAATCCCTCTAACCGTCAATATCATAAACCTTTCTAAAAAAAATTGATACACAATCACTTTTCTAACAGAACTTCGTATTATCAAGTGAGAAATGTGCCATTTAATAATCGATCTGAATCGTCTGTTAAATTTCGTCAAAATATATTAAAATTCTAAAAAATATAAAATTAAAATTAATTAATTAACTTCAATTCATGCAACTTAAAAAAAGTGCAAGAAAGCTATATATTATAAAGCTCTCGCAAGGTACCCCCAAATATTAATCTTACAAAACACTCTTTCTAAAATTTTAAAAAATCACTTTGCTTATCAAGAAACTTGGATATTGTCGCTGAACATCTTCAGGACTGAGGATATTTTTGAAAAACATCAATGAAACTCGGATATGGTTCCCACATTCTCGATGCAAAATTATAGTGTTATACAACACACGGTAAAAGCAGTATTATCCTAACAAAAAATCAGCCTTAACAAAGTGACCAAATCTACAAAGATGCCACCCTCCAAATCATTAGAACTCTATGCCAAATTCCAGATCACTAAATAATCTTAAAATCGAAGATAGTCCACTGCATACTTCGAGTATAAACAACATTATTATGAAACCTATGGAGAAATGATGATTGACAAGAGTAACGGTTAGACATTAAAAAAATACCCCAAAACAACTATCAGTAAAATATTCTAATTGAGCTACAAAAAAAAAAATCCAAAAACACATTTACCTAAGACTCATTTCTTATAAGTTATAGAACAATATATTTGACAAATAAAAAAAACGAAAAAAAAACACAAGTGCATTTCTTACTGTCATCGTAAAAACTAAATTCCATCAAAATTTCTAAATTTCAAATATTATTGAAACAAAATTAATTAAAGGATTCATCAATTAACCTAAACAGTTATAATCTACAGCTAAATCAATCCACAGAAGAACACACAACGCTCCTAAGTTATTCCTCACACTTACTCTCCTACAAAATCGCTTTATAACTCTCACGAAAAAAATTCACTTCCATGTTGTGATTCACGAACTTGATAATTTCAGGAAAGAATGGCCATTTTATATGCCCATATTGTAACACATTAAAAGATTCACAAAAATTTACCAAGAGTGGTAAATAAAATTTGAACATTAATATTATTTAGAGCAACCTGTCATAACTTACGCCAAAAGTATTGACAGCTCTATTAAATAATTTCAAGACAGAAACTATTAGATCTGTAAAAAACACCCAGCATTATCAAAATTCCTTTCTAACACATATTATTATAAATCACTTTTCTACGAACTTGTATCCTATGCAAGGGATGAGAAAGGCCATTTTATATAATCTCATACAACATCATTACAAAAGTCAATAAATTTTCTCCGGGAGATAGATATTACACACAGAATTTTGACAGGAGGGATGCACAACATTCATCATAAGCATTTTGCTATAACTATGGCGCTCGCTGCAAATATTAACCAGCCTGTATTGCCGAGGGGAAAGGAGTCGAAAGACAACCCTACGAAGAAGGAGGCGTTGTATTTAGCGGTCTTCTTTTAAACCCACCCTTTCTAAAAATTATAGCATTCGCCAACTCTCTATTTCTACGACTTGCATTTCAGGAGTACAATTCGGCCATTTATGAATGTCCTTGACGCTTTTACTACACTACAAAACACTTCCACAAGATTTCCAAATTTCAAAATTTAGACAAAAGTTAAATTAAGAACCTGTTTTACTGCCATAAAAGATATAAACAAGCTTATTTAAGACAAGGCCGAAAAACATCTAGGTATTCTTCAGACATAAAATCTTTCTAAAATAAATATCACTTTTCTAACTGACTTGTAATTTACAGAGGAAATGGCCATTAAATAATATCGACTGAACACACGCAAAAATCCAAAAATTTCGCAAAATTTCACGAATTTTGAGGGGCAAAATTATAATTAAGGACCTTCTTTACTCAAAAGTAATAAAAACCTACCCAGCTATTAAAATCCGAATATACCATAGTAATCTATTCCTCACACATAAAACTTTCTAAAAATATAAAACAACTTTTCTACGACTTGTATTCAAGGAGGAAATTCAAATTTATATGATTGAATTTCTTTGTTAATTAAGACCAGAAATTTAAAAATTTAAAACTTATAGACAATTATTAATTTAAGAACAGCTGACACATCTCAAACTCTAATAAACAGCTAAAATTAATAAATGCCGAAGGTATCAACCATGTTAATCCACAACAAGAAACCTTTCTTAAAACAAATTTTAAATGATTGATAATTTTGTAATCTGCACTCTTGTATTTCAGGAGGGAATGGCACATTCTCTATATGTCATTGAACCCCATCAACACAAGGCTAGATACCAAATAAACTTCAAAATTCACAAGTTTTCGTAAATCAAATAAGGGATGTGACTGTTAGAGTTACATGCTTACTTCCTAAAAGGTATAACAGCTATTAAATCAACCTCGAAGTACCACGCGGTTTCATTGTATCTCCCTCTTATCACAACAACCTTTCTGGAAATACTAGATAATACACGTTATACTTATAGCTTCGGCATTTTGTATATTATCAGTAACTGCAATATTCCAGTGATTTTATGATTGATGAAACTCCGACTATATTATATTCCAATCCGAGATAATAGCCTAAAATTGTAAATTAATCTGAGTATAAAAATTAGATTAAGGAATCCTCTACAAACTTTTCCAAAAGTCATAACAGCCATATTAAAATCTTGCTAAGAGAGATAAGATACTAAAGCTGAGTGATTTCTCCTCTCAACGAACAAGGACGCGTATTCTAATAATAGATAAGAATTCACTTTTTTTGGCTTAAGCACCATTTGAGTAATTTTCCAGGAGTAAATCTGGCCATGGGTGTTATTTTAATGTTTGAACTCGAAAAATCGACAAAAATTTCCTAAAATGTCAAAAATTTGACAAAAAATTAATTAACGTGACCTGGTATTACAAACACAAAGTATAGGAGACAGCTACGTATTTAAAATTCTCGTAATAAGTAATCGGAAATAGTAATTATCCATACTCACAGGAGAAACCTTCTAAAAATATAACATCTTACTTTTTCTGACCGACTCTCGCTATTTAACAAATAGAGAGATCGTTGCCATTTATATATGTTGGAACCACTAAAATTCCGAATAATATTTTCCAATATGGTCATAAAATATTAGACCAAACTAATTAGGACCTGTTACTCAAAATGTGATATTTTAATAATTACAGCTATTGAATAAAATCCGAGGTGAACCATTCACCCTGGCAAATTCTTTCCTTTACCACCTACCAAATGGAAATGATTATAAATCAATATTCTATGCCGTTTTATGGTAAAGCTTCTTTACTTGGGTTTTTCAGAGTAAGTAGATGGCCCATTATAATGTCTTGATATTGGAACATTCTTTATTAAAGAAGGTTCCATAAAAATTTTACTAATTTTTATAGAACAAGTGGTTCATCGGTTAGTGTAATATGAAGAGACGTTTCTAAGAGTATGAAAAGTTGAATACAGCTTTATTTAACAAATTACCTAAGACACTCGTTGCCATAAATGTTTTTCCTCAAATTGTCAAAACAATTCCTTTCTAAAATTGTAGAAATCAACTAGTGGTATATCACTCCAGACTATGTACTGTGTGGGGGATGAAATGAGGCATATGTATTTATAATATTGCATTATTAGCTACCATAATATTATCAAAATTAATAAATTTAAAAACTTCGATATTAATGAGAACTAATTTTATTGCGAGGGTGTGGTAGGATTGTTTTAAACTGGATCTCAAAAGTATAATTAATAGACTATTAAAAATCCGAAGGTACCCCAAAATTAAATACAGCTCCTCACACAAAAGCCTTTCTAAAAATAAAAAATCACTTTGTTCTACACTCTCGACTTGAGTCAATTCAAGGAGTAATTGGTACTGAATCTTAATGTTTGACTACCAACAAAAATCGTCACAAGAAATTTCCGGAAAAATTTCAAAATTTTGACAAAAATTCATTGAGGTGGAGAGCTGAATATGATTTAGTTTAAACTTTATATTGAGAGAAAGTATAAACTTTTTATTAAAAATACCGATAAGGTATAGGGCTCTAAGTATTTTCCTCAGCACCAAAAAACCTTTCTAAAACAATTAGTTTAAAAATTATTTTTCAACGACTTGTATTTCAAGGGGAAATGGCCATTTTAATAAATGATTAGAGAGATTAAACTGCGACAATAAATTTATTTCGATTTAATTATTATTTTAACAAATAATAAATTTAGGAACAAATAATAAATTAAGACATTTCCTTTGTAACATCACTTAAGGAGGAGTGAGAGGGGTTGACTATGAATCAAATCACAGCTATTGAATAAATCCGAAGGTACTCCACCACCAATTTTAGATCATCAGGGCGGCGGGCTGGTGGACGTTAGTGATCAGGATATTAAATCACAACAAAAGACCTTTCTAAATAATATATAAAAGGGGTCACTTTTTCTATACGACTTGTATTTCCAGGAGAATATTTTTTTTTTTGCTCAAATTAATAAAAGTGCAACAACAGTCTGCAAAAATTTCTTAAATTGAAAAATTTGATTCATGAATAATTAATGAATCCTTCCAAGTTTCTACAAAAGTATAACAGCTAATAAAAATCCGAAAATACCATAGTATTCCCCACACAACATCCTTTCTAAAAATATAGAGAGAGAATCACATTATCTATCGACTCTGTATTTAAAATAGGAACTGGCCAATTTTGTATAATGATTGAACCAAATATTTATCTCAAAACAATTAAAAATTTAAAAATTTAGACAAAAATAATTAAGAACCTCCTTATACTCCAAAAGTATAACAGATAATCAAAATCCTGAAGAGATACCTTGACTACATACACAGGAAAACACACAAAATAGACTTTTAAAAATTAAAAAATGACTTTTCTAAGACTTGAATTTCACGAGCTATTAGCGAGAGAATGAATGCTTTGAACCAAAATATCCAAAACTTCAAAATTTCAAAATTTTGAAACAAATTATTAAAGGACATTCTTAGCTTTCAAAAGTATAACAGATCAACTCGTATAAAATGGCAGAAACACCATAGTTATAAACCCAACAAAAAATCCTTCCTAAAAATATAAAAAATCACTTTTCTACTTGTATTTCAAAAGTGAGGAAAAGGCTATTTTATTGTATATGTGAACCACAAATCCAACAATTTGCCTTCCAATTTCACAGATTTTTACAAAAATTAAATTAAAGGGACTGTTACTCCAAAAGTATAAACAGCTTATTTTAAAATCCGAATACACCCTAAGTATTAGTTACTCACACAAAAACTTGTCTAAAATATAGAAATGCACTTATTCCGATACACTTGCATTTCAGCGGTAATGCCATTGAAAATCTTTTCAAACTTTGGGAAACTGAATAAGATTTCGAAATTTAAAATTTATACCAAAATTATAATAAGAAACCTGTTACTTATTGGGACCAAAAACTCACTCACAGCTATTTTAAAAATCCTGAAGGTATCGGGCGAGAAGTTTAGATCAATACAATTAAACCTTTCCAAAAATATAGAAAATACTTTTTCTACTGAACTTCGTATTTCAGGAGAAATGGTCATTTTTTATAATATGTTTTAAAATACAAAATAATCCAAAAATTTCAATCTCTCAAAATTTTTGAACAGAATAATTAAGCACCATGAGTTAAACAAACCCAAAAGTATATACAGACTATTATTGAACCTTAAAATCACTGATAATGTTGATTTCATAGAAAATATAAAAAATTTATTTTTATTCTTAAGTGTTGGTTTAAGATGGCAGGGTGGCTATTTTACTTATGTTGAACCAACATTAAAATCAAAATAATTTCAATTAGAGTCTATTAAATTTAGTTACAAATAATTTGGAGGATTTTAATGGACCTCTTACTTCAAAATTAATATACCAGCTTAGTTTAAAAATACGTGATAAATATACAATAGTATTCTCCACACAATAAACCTTTCTAAAAATATAACAATCACTTTTTCTCACCGACTTGGTTATTTTCAATAGGAAATGGCCAAATTTAATTATGGGTAGAAAGCCACAAAAATTTTGGCCGTACAAGATTTATTTAAAAATTTAAAAATTTAGATCAAAATAATTCGCAATTAGGAGACCTGTTTACTTGGGATTATGATTTATTTAGTCCAAAAAGTACTAACGAGGTTCTATTAAAAATTACCGAAGGTAACGATGAATCCAAAATTAATTCACACAAAAACCATTTTAGACTCACTGCAGATCACTTTTCTACGACTTGTATTTTTGGAGGAATGTCATTTTGTTCAAATTTTTTTGTATTATGTTTTGAACCAACAGAAAAAAGTTCCAAAAAAAATTTCTAGAGAAAATTGTTTTCAAATTTTTGAAACACAAAACTTTGGATTGTTTAAATTAAGGAGCCTCATGTACTACAAAGTAGAGGCTTTGGCTAATTCCTAAACAATGATAAAATAAGGGTTGTCTTCTTCCGAAGGACAGGCCCGGTCTATGTAATTAAACCGCGCACACAAAGAAACTAAGCAGACAGGAAGTTGCTTTTTATAAATATGAGGACAATACACTTTCTCTAAATGGCACTCTTGTATTATCAAGGAGAAGAATTAAAGGCCATTTTTAATAATTGTATGAATTAACAAACTAATTCAAGACCATAATTATAAATTTTCCAAATTTTAAAAAAATTGATATAGCAAATTATTTTAATGAATTGGTCATTTAATTGAATTTCGCAAACCAATAAGGTAAATATATATACAGCTAACTCACTATAAATTGCGATAGAAACCACATAGTAGGTTTTCCTCACAGGAGAAATGCACTTCTAAAAAAATAAAAATACACTTTTCTTAACGGACTGATGCTATTGATATAGGAATGAGAAAGGCCATTGTATTTTATATATTTGTGGAATTAAACAGCACAAAATCGCAAAAAATTTGTGGAAATTAAATTGCTGACAAAAAATTATTAAGGACCATGTTACTCCAAGAAAGTATTAACAGCGACCATTAAAATATGCCAGCAGAGGATCATTATGTTTATTGGCACTCACAACGATGAAAAGCCTTTTATTTCCTTAAAAATTATAGAATAATCAGTCTTAAACGACTTTGCATTATCCAAGTAGTTTAAACAATTTGGCATTCTATTTGAAAACTCCAAACAAACGTGTGTAGGCAATGCGATTACTTTTAAGATAAAAATCTTATCTAGTAGATATTAGCCAAACCTTTTATAGGAGATAATTCTTAACAGTAAAATTAAGATTAAAGCAAACGATACTAAGCAAAATAGAGAACTTCTTTTTAACGAAGTTTTTTTGTTTTTTTTTCTTAAAAGCTCCCTCGACAGTGATTTTAGCGACCTTTATATCTCCTGAGCTGCAATTGATAGTCTACTTACTTACAAAATGACTTATATATATATAGAACCTTCTAAATTCCCCACAAATTTCCAATTTCAAATTTTTGAGCAAAATTAATTAAGGACCTCTTTACTGCAAAGTATAAATACGCTATTTTAAAAATCCACGATATTAATGATCGCATTTTTATCGTAATCCCCACCATAAACTCTATTTTCTAAAAATATAGTAACAATTTACATTTTCATACGACTTGTATTTACAGATAGGCAATGGTCATTGGTTATATGATTGAACCAACAAAAATTCTTAAAATTAAAATTTAAAAATTTAGACAAATATTAAATATATAGAACCTGTTACTTTTTACCACCGTCAGTTTAATAAAAATCCGAAGGGACCCAAATTTTAATCACACAAAAACCTTTCTAAAAATTTAAAAATCCACTTTTCTTACGACTTGTATTTCAGGAGGAATGGCCATTTATTATGTTTTGAACCACAAAATCCAAAATTTCAAATTTCAAAATTTAGAGAGCAATCCTAATTAAGGACTTTAATCACTACTCACTAAAGATATAACAGCTATTAATATGCCAAAAGACAACCGCTAGTATTTCCTTCCACATCAAAATAATATTCTTTCACTAAAAAAACTACCAAGACACGTTTTTCTATGCGACTTGTATTTTCAGGAAGAATAGCCATTTATATGATTAACACCACATAAAACCAAAAAATTTCTCAAATTTCAAATTTTGAGGCAAAATATAATTTAAGGCCTCGTCCTCACAAGTATAACACGCTTATTAAACAACCAAAAGCTAACCATAGGTAATTCCCCACGGACAAAATACCTTATCTAAAAACTATATAACATCATTTTTTACCCACTTGTAATTTCAGGACGCGAAATGGCCATTTATATGTTTGAACCACAAAAAATCCACGAAAATTTCCAAATTTCAAAATTTTTGACAAAAAAATTAATTAAGTTTGAGCTGTTACTCCAATAAGGTATAACAACAGATATTAAGGAAATCCCGATATAAATAACATAAGTAATTCCTAACAAAAACCCTTTGTATAAAAATATAATCAATTTCTATTTATTTATTTACTCGACTTGTATTTCAATAGGAATGGCCATTTATATGTTTGAACCGCACAAAATTCAAAAATTTCAAAATTTCAAATTTAGACAGGAAATTAAAATTAAGGACCGAGTTTACTCAAAAGTATAACAGTAGGTTATTAAAAGTTCCGAGGTACCTTCCAATAAATTAATCACACAAAAATTTACGCCTAAAGGGATGGATAAGTTTAAAAATCACTTTTCACGACTTGTATTGGTGCAGAAGAGTAATGGCCATTTATATGATTGAACCACAAAATCCAAAATTTCAGCAAATTTTCAAAAATTTTGACAAAAAATTTAAATCGTAGACCGTAGTCAAGTTGATGTAAAACACAGTTTTGATCCTTAGCACCCTTTTCGATTATGAAGGAATATGAGTTATAGGTCTGAAAACTTGGAAGACTATAATGTATATATGGGGTAAGGGGCCGAATGCGCCTGTATTTATTTGTCAAAAGATCTGTAGGATGTATCAACTAGAGGGGTCATACACCGAGGGTGGAACGCTCGATATTGTTTGCAGCTTACGCCCCTTGTGGCGTGATCTGCGGGGGTGAAGTTTTTTCAGGCTAACATAGCGTTTAGAGAAGCTACCGACCATTTAAGTGGAGGTGCAACAGACCGAAGGTCTGTTTGAGCGACAGACACAGACTGAGCGCAAGCGTGCGCATAAACACATACATACATTTTATTATTATTATTACATCTCGAAGATTTCGCTTATTCCGAAGCAGAAATCGAAAATCTGAGTCGAGAAAAAGAATTCTGTAAGGAATCGTTTTTTACGCACTCTCGACTTTGCTTTCCGCGTGGTTTGCTTCTTCGCACATTCAAGGTTCTGAGTCCATATATAAGAATATCTTATTAGAAGTTAAAGATATAATCATGTATTGGGTTTAGAACTTTGGAGAGGGTGTAGATGGGGAGAGTAACCTTGTTGTAATACGAAGTTACGTCCCCCGTGGGTCCCCCTGAAGGGGAAAGCCTTCCACCTATTAAAAAACCCCTAAAAAATCGACATGTGAAAATTTGGTGAGAGGATTAAGGATTAAGAGTTGAAAGAGATTCAGAGTTGAATTTCTGAGGAGTTGGCTCCGTAAACCGAGGTGCTGGAGCCACTGCGGTGACAAGTTAATAAATCAGTTTCGTAGGTGAGCTAACAATGTTTGGTGTCTTATAAGGGTTTATTGAGGTGTTAGAGTCGAATATAGGTTATAAAGTCCCAGGTGTAGGGTGCCTAGGCCCCACCCCCCATTAGGAGGGTTCTCGACTAGAAAAAAAAGAGGCTTTCCAAGAGTACCAAAACAGAGGTCAAAGAGGCAATGAAGAAGATGAAAGTGATTCCAATGATGCAAATGCGATAACCGAAGAGAATAATACTGTCCAAGATTGTTTGAAGAGTTTGGAAAGAATTTTAAAAATTTAGGCATGGCTCTGGTGAGGTGTCGATTTATTTATATATTTGGTATAATAATTATTTAGTAGTTTTTGTTAAATAATATATTGTTTAATAAATTAGGATGTAGAGTTCGACTAATGGGTTTTTGAGATATCCTCCCTCATGACGGATGAGGTAGCGTTCATAGGGCCTCTGTTTTGATTGCGGGGGAGCGCCCCCGGCTCGCCAGCCAGTGCATAACCGTCCGCGCAAAACGTGGCGTTGCGAATTCGCGTGCGTCTTCCTGATTATTTATTTTTATAATGTGTTATGCTTTGAATAAATGACTATGCTATGTTTTACAACAGTTTGGATGTCGATCCAACGGGCGTTGGTTGCTGCGGCACCGAATATTAGGCGCACAGGCGTCACGGAGCGAACCGAATTACGCGGGATGAGGTAGAGTTGTCGTGTCTATCAGCACCTATCTTACTGGTGGCATACCTGTACATGATAACGTATATTAGATCACGTGTTACATAGAAAGTCGCCTGACATGATTCAAGATAATTATAGTAACTTTCGAATATTTCTAATCTCTTGTTATTTTTTAAAATTTTCATTTCATTAACAGTAAAAATTTCAGTCCTATTTGATATTTTTCTTTAGGATATTTGAATATGGGATTACGTTTGGGTTTTATGCAGGGCTTAAGTTATTTTACTTAATCTAAATAATGTTTCTTTATTCAAAAGAGGATGGGAGATATAAGGAGACAACCAAAGTTTTTATGTTTAAAGCCTTTTATAAGCACTTAAGAGACAAACTAAGATAATCGTTAATCATATAAAATTATGAGCTAATAACTAATTATTTACAATTTTATTCAATCTATTCTTGAATTTTTTTTTTTATAAGATCTAAAAATATTTAATCGCAATCGTTAATTCCTTCGATACGAGTGGGAGAGATATAAGATAAGGTCGGATTATTATAGGAATACACCTCTATCAGTGAATAGTCGTTATAATCTAAACATATTAGAAATATTATTATATTTTTAAAATAGGATAGTTAATCAGCAATAATCGATTTACTAAAGCTTTTTAACATATAAATATCTGATGAAATTGCAGGAGATACAAGAAACAAACAACCTTATTATATTCTATACATGTTTACAGGGTATCATATTACAGATGTCCATTGCTTGAAATACATCTGTGTTCGAGGTAGATATAAGTGTATGAAGCTAAGACCAGAGTAACTCGTCTACTTTTGAATTGCTATGTTTATATGTTGCTTGTTGTTGCTCTTCCGAATTTTTCACTATTAGTATCAGTATAACGAGAATTATATATTATAACCTTTTTGGAACTAAGATAATGTGCTAGGTATCGATCACGTATCGTATTCTGTTCTACTTTTCTTCTGAAGTATTTTATAAGAAAGAATTACTCTATTAATACTATTTTAAGGGTTTGTTATATACACTATATCTTCAGTAGGATTAAATATAGTTTTTACCGCATATAGGTTGAATATTAACGCATTAATTCATCTACTTCCACTCTACGCTATGATATTGTTGATATCATTCAAGGAGTTTATATTCGAGTATATTACCCCAACGAATGTGTCATTATTTTATTTATAATTGTAATAAACCGACAAAGGCCCACATGATTGACACAATTCAACACTGGTCAGAATGTACTAAAATAATATTAATAATATTGCATCACTTATATTGCAAAATGGTAGAGTAGCATAAAAATTCTATTTCACATGTATTAGTTAAGTCTTAATTTTCTGACAGGGGTAAGAGTCATATAGTGATGTTTAAAATGTTTATATCTGAGGAATAGAGGTGATGATAAATTTTTGTTAAATATTACTTAAATGATATTTCAAGGACAAGATAAGGTTTTTTGCTTACTTTATAGATATCATTATGTAGTTTGGTCTCAGCTGATGTAGTATTTTCAAAGAAATGACAAGGTGTATCGAATAAACAATAATTAGCATTGTATTAACACTGTTTGTGTATGTCAATGGAGCAATAATGGATTGTAAAACAGTTAATATTTCATAGACGAGTAGTAACGATGAGACCAAAGTCAATTGAAACAGGTTACGTTCATATTATAGTGTATTCTTTTAACGCTTAATGTATGCATTATCTATGCTATAATAGAACTGGTTGTATAAGTGTGGAACTTTTTATGTTAACTAGTTATTAAAGGGCTCAAGTATCGTGGTAGTGTCGTTATGTACATTATTTTCCTAGTTAATATGATGCTATGTTAGCCTTATTATTGTGAAAACAATTGTTGTGTAGCAATATAAACAAGAAAATCATAAGATGAAGATGGAACTTTATTAGAAATGTGATCAAAAGACCAAAGAAGTTGTAGAGTAAATACATAAAGTCAATATTCATTTTTAAATCTATGACTAGCATAGCATAATTACTATCATAAGCCATGTAACGAAGATTAATTTATTAGGGTAACGAAAGATCACCCAGGTAACGAAGATCATTCAGGTAACCGAATATGCACCTCTTAACGGACGATGAAATGACCATCCATCTAACGACGGTCGTCAACCAACGGAGTAACGAAAATATTATTCCAGAGTTATCGGAAAGTTCACTCTACCCTCAGTAAAAGGTTAAGACAGACGTCACAATCCATAGACAAGTAATCTAAAGCACGACCACACACCAAGGTTAACGCAAAAGATCATATCTACGACTCTGATGCTAAAATCATCCATAGTTAAACGCATTGATCACATAGGTAAGCGAAGATCACCTACGATAACGAAGTCATCAATTATGAGGTAAGGGAGAGATCTCAGACCAGAGAAAGATTCAGCAGGTAAAAGACCGTCATCCAGGGTGATACGAAAATTCTTCCAGAGTTAGTGTTGTCAAAAGAATCGAGCACATAATCATTGTTTATACATTCTATATATATTTAGATTATATTACGAATATTTATTTATTATTCATTATATATTGATTTTATAATTTATATCATTATTAAATATTACTTATTATTTAATATGATTATATTTACTTATTATTAATCTATTTACTATTCATCAATAATTATTTAATTTTATATATTATATTAATTATTTTATTTATATTTATATTATATGTGGATTGTCATTATTGATTTGATACTGATCTTTGGTTTGCGTAGACTAAAGTAATATGCTGTTATTTATCAACAACAGTAAAAACCTTATCTTCTCGACATCAAAGTTATGATAAGCCACGTATATTATATCTATTAGAACGTGGTGGCCGATAACCATATTTCCTGGACTTAAATATTTTTATCTTGATAGGTTGAATAGGATTCTGGATTTTATTCGAAATCTGTTGTGCTTTAGTTAGTTATGGTGTTACTTAGAGTATATCGACGGGAGAGCTATGTATTCTATGAGATAAGATAGATGTTTTTATGAACACCATATAGGTGAGATAAATGGATATTTAAACTTATGTTGAGAGATTCATGTGCGGCTCAGGGTCGCTCGCATGCTTATTATGCTGGATTATATGAGTAAAGATTAAATTAATTAGGGGTATTGGTATGCTGATAGCACATGATCAAGCGGTCAAGGAGTATGGAAGAAATAAGTGAAGAGAGAAGATTAATTGTGATAAGATAATCTTTTGTGAATAAGGAAAGTTAATTATAACAATGTCCATGCTGAACAAATAAAATCAGCAATTATAATGAATCGTGACCAAGATAAAGAACTGGATAACGAATCTGTTACCAAATGACCGGAGACTTGATTAGTAGTTAGGCAACGCAGAAGAATGTGGGTGCAAAGTAGGAACTAGAATCTGTAAAAGTGACATGGTGGAGATAAGACTGGAGTAGATTGACTATGCGTGGTTAAACGTCATCAGAGGGAAGTGGGTAATAATCGCGGTTGAATTGGCTAAAAAGGGGTGAAATTGATGAAGGTCTCATGATTGTAATGATTTTGAGAATTATACTATTGGAGTGACATAATCCACAGAAGACTACAAAAAGTGCAATTCTCGTAGGAAGGTGAAATTATGAACTTAAGGTGAGGTTATAGCTTACCTGAATTCCGCAACTCTCACATGTTAGAAGAGAAAAGAATGGTCAAGAGAGGAATAATCTAAATCAGCTCCTAAGTATAGATCGAAAAAAGAAAAACCCGAACGGAGATCAGAAATGAGGGTAGTAGGGAATTCCTGCAATATTGGAAATAATTGACTATGACGATTGGATCCTCTTATCTAGTTAACTGATATAATAATGTAGAACTAAGGGGTAGAACTGAGTTATGGAGAGAATCAACTTCGTAAATATCTGACATATAACATTGACAGGTAACGTGAAATGACAGGGTTCAATGTGCCCTTGTGCGTTATTAGATTCTAGATAAACGGATGAAGAAATAAACGTTATCTTTTTGAGGATGATAGATAATTAGTATGGAGAGGTATACTAGGTAATTGTATATACTAGTGATATCTAGCGGTTGGAATAGAGTGTGAAATGATAATAATGTTAAATTATGTGACATGACATGAAAAATGAATATATACCCTTATTATATATTACTAGTGAATAAATGAGTCTAAGAATAAATAATGATCGATATGATGATTGAAATTGGAATGAGATAAAGTTGTATAGATATATTGTAACTAAATGCGAGTATATTAGTCCTCAAACGCATAACTTTGAGTTTAGTAAAGTAGACAGTCTCTCAAAATAAGCACATCTTATGTATGGTACTAAGTGCGTACATAAGGGAATCTATAAGGATAATTTAGATTTACTATTGATAGTGATTGATACTAGGGATATTAATGCTAGGTTATTTTGAGTTGTAAAGCGTGAGGCGTATCTGATTGTACTAAGGATTAATTATTATGTATGTGAAATGAAACAAGGTGTGTTTAGAAGTTTAGAGATGTGTTGTACTAATATTTATACGCTCTTGAGATAAATGCATTATAAATGATGTTTGATGAAATTGAAGAAGAAGGTATAGAACATATACAATTGTATTTAGTATTTTATATGGAGGTTTGTAACTAGTGCGAGTAATAGACTGATTTAAATAGGGAAGCTCAAATATTATTAGGCTAATATACGGTAGTTTATCAAATCATATGCCATCGTGCAGCCATAATGAGTAGTGACCTTATAACTGCACTGGTGACAATTCAAAATGACGTATATAGTATTTAGAACGATTATAAGTGAAGACTACATGATTAACTGTAAGATGAAAGTCAAGAGGCATCGCATAATTGATTGGTTATAATTATAGCAGTAGTGCCATATAGGCATGAAGTTTATTCGTCTTTCATGGTATTTTACTCAACTTTTAGTATAGGTAAAGGTTGCTCATATAGGGATTATGAAAGATATTATGTATCAGGTGGTTCAATTAGTATAATAGGTTATAATTGAAGCTTAGTAGACATTAGATGGTAAAATGTGAAGAGGGGTGCGGCTTAGCCCCTCTATCAATTAACATTTATTATCTTGCATGATACATTGTTTTGTAGGTGCGAGAATCTGTGAGATAAGGTTTGATGAGGATATCTTTATGTAGATGAGGATTTGGCTCGGGTGTGTAAAAGGAAATAGAGTTTAGAAAGTAAATACGATACATTAAGAGTAAGTTTAATGGTTGTTGAGGTGGACAGTCCATCCCTGTTTGAGGAAGTTAATGGTTGGATATTGTTGAGAGCCAACTTAGGAAACAACGTATTCTAGAAGTATAAAATATTATATAAGATATATGTGAGAGAATGAATGTACTAACGGATTGATAAGGCCAGATGTATCAGTAGTAGGAAAGTCTGAAGCAATTGGGAGGAATAGTATCAGTGGCTGGTACTGTCAATTTAAAGTCCTTCGCTAGGATTAAAGAGAAACTTAAGTCGAAATGTCGACATAGGTCTATACATTGTAGGCATGTTAGTTACTATGTTAGCAATATGTACTAATCATATCAGGAGTGTAAAACTAATGTATCTTGGACATACAGGGGCTATAGATCTAAATAATATTACAAAAGTGTCTTAGAGATAGCGACAATCCATAGGGGATATCATATTTCATTATGATGAGACAGATATTGTTAACATTAATGAATATGAACGCTTATTAGGGTAGTTGCTATATGATTAGAATCAGGGCGAATAGAGAGTAATAATGAAAATAAATAATGAAATACATCGATAGAATGTCTCTTTGTCAATGTGGATAAATGGTTAGAATTAAAATAGTACAGCGTTGGTGTTAAAGCGCTAGATAATTAAATGATGAGGTGTTTATATCGGGAATCGGAGATATCATCCAGGCCACGGAGAGACCGAATAGAAACAAAAGTGGATTGACTCAGTAAATCATTGGAAGGAGAGGTAATGTGATAGACTTGGCAGAGGCTCTGAAGAGTAATTGATTGTGCAATTAATAGGTAAGCTTAGAATCGGCTAATGTTTATGTGAGAGGGAATTAATGGTTGTGAGCGTCACTCTGACCAAGGATCAATGTGAAACTACCTACTAATTGACGAGCTGTACATAGTGATATAGGTCTCGTTCGACTCTCTTAATATATAATATATATGGTACCCCGGTGAATCTCTTAGGGGTGGATGATATTCGGACTCTCGATATAAGTTCTCACTAAAAAGGTATTATAACCGGAATCGTTAAAGTTGCGGGCTTTTCTTTCAACTTGCATCATATTCTACATAATAACTATTTCGTTTACCCAGTGGCATGTCTACAACGTCAACCTTACCCCTCAGCCTGGTGAGATAAGGTAGGAGGATGCTTGCCTTGTAAAATATTCATCTAATATCAATATATATATTCATTAATATATAATAAATATATATATAATATTTATCTAACTCTATTATATAATATATTAATAGTATAATTTACATATTATATATATATAATATATATTAATAATACTATATCTAATATTATATATTATAATTCATACTATATATATCTTCTATATATAACTTATATACGTATATAGTACTATATATTATACTATTATAAAGATTGAAGCTTATGAGCTATAATGATTTAGATTCACTGTTAAAATGCATAAGAATTAAATGAGTCCATATAGATAAATTTTTAGTTTACAAATTCGTCCAACATTATTAGGAAGAAAAAAATAATTCATATCGTCAGGATTATAAGGATTATATATGATTATAGGTGAACAACAAACAACGACAAAAAGAATCAAAACTTAATCATTAATTGTTTTATTAAAAAGCTTTATAAAAATATAGTAGTGTATATTGAAGTTTAAATTATAAATATAATAATAACAATATATAATATTAATAATAATAATAATAATAATAAAATAATAAATCTATATATTATAACAAGATATATTCTGTACCAAATTTATTTACTATATATCATTCATTAAGTATTACCTTAACATGTTATTTACGAATTAGATATTTGGGTTGTCGAATACTGTAAAAACTTTATAAACAAAATAACTAATACAAATAATAGGATAGTTTTAAAGATCTTAAAGATAATACGTTTAAATACTATACATATTAATAGCATATAAATATATAATTAATTAACATATATATAATACATTATTATATCATTATAATATTATAATAATTAATATCATTATATATATATATATACTATATATATTATATTTATACTATGAATAATTATATAGATATATACTCATAGTGGCAAAGCTGATCCTAAGTCTGCCAAATTTATGCTGTCCGATAAACTTATCAAATGAAATAAAAAAATAAACGTAAAATTTTTGTTTTATCATTTATCTGAATTATAGCTAAGCTGATATAACATTTGCTAAATAACCAGTTCTTAAATTAATATATAGTTATATATATCAATAGTATATATATATATATATAAATATTTTAATTAATACATTATAATTATTATAATCTAAGATAATATATCATATATATTACATAACCAATTATCTCTTATACTATAATATATATATTATAATTATGCGGATATGGATTTTCCTTGTTTTGATCACATATAATATAATTAATATCTAATTACCATATAACTATCGCTCGCAGAGTTAATCTTGTAAATTTAGTATGGACTCATTGTGCGGAGTCAAATTATTCTAAGTATTTTATCATAATAATTGATATACTTTAACTCAAGTCCAACTCCCCCCGCCTCATTGATTATGTGATTATCTAATAATCATGTTTATGGACTTCCATCTATTAAGATTCGATATTACGACTGCGAATGACTTATTTTGACGAATTGTTTCATACTAATATTAAAGCATTTCAATACTGGTTACAAATTTCGATTCCAGCCATACTTCGTGAACTTTCATTGATATTTATATGATAATTATTAAGAAATTAAAAATTCAAAAATTTTCAATCTATTAGTAATCAGATTGAAATATTATATAATAGAATTTCACTCTTTTATCAATAATTAGGTATTTTATAAGTCCTTCTCTTTAGAATAATATAAATTTATATTTATATAAAACGTACGTTCGTAGTGGATGAAAACAACTTAAAAATATTGTGAGCAAACTAGATTGCATCAGAATCTCAAAAGGGATGTACAATGGAGGAAACTATACCTTTGAAACACATAACCACCTAAAAATAATAATAGTATCATATTATTATATTAATACAATCATTAATAATTCTATATATATTATATTATTGATTGAAATTTTAATATGAATTTTATGTATATTTGTGTTTTTTTATTTTATTCCTTATCCCAATTTCAGTAATCTTAAAAAAAGACTATTCGGGGCCTCCCTCTTCTCTGCTCTCTCATCATCTCTCTCTTACTCTACTCTTAAGCCTCACCTCTTCTCTTCTCTTCATACTATATACTAAATTAATAATTATTTCTTGACATATACACTATGATACTATATCCCAGTATGAGTAATAGATAGAAAATCATCTATTACACTATTAAGAAAAAATACTAAGATTTTACATCCATTCCTGTATCCTACCCAACTCATTTTCTAATATACTCTTATATCGTTTGTTTAATCTTGATCCTCTATAGAATTCATACGTATAAAAATCTTTGATATAGCGGTTCCCCTCACTAATCGCATGGAGGATGAAGAAGCATAGGTACTATCAATGGTGGTACGTAGTTGGATGTGGTCACTTTTACTTTTTTTTAATCTATTTTTACGTTGCTCACCTACCACCACGTGCCAGAGCCATATGCGGGAGGGGGTTGCATTCTGCACACACAAGGTTACATCATGGCTAGCGCCCGAATTGTTACCATATGATAACTAGGACGACAGGCTTTAAAGTGTAGTCGAGCATAATTTCATGAAAGGGTACCACTAGAGAAGAGAAAGAGATTATACGTGATTCTTGAGTGACTAGTCATTGGGCTGATTAGTATTGAGACTAGTATGAAACAACATAGAGAATATACGATGATACGCACGGAGGCGGGGCTTGTCTTATTGGTCATTCAGAATTAGGATTGGATGCTAATAGTTGAGACATAGCACACTATTATCTTGATACGATGGGGCGGCGTCAGCACGTAAGGGCATCATATTCCTCAGAAACACCGCGGGAGAATTAGGTGAAATGCACTCCGGACACCCGCCTTACACATAACGTTCCACTAGTCCTCAGGAGCCCGCAGTCGTACCCGCACATCAAACGTTAATACCGAGGGTGATATATCAAGCTCTGGCACACCTGATATGGAGAAGCGAGAAAGGAGAAGGAGGGAGTGTTTCCTTGAAATGCAAGAATCAGCCTACAAAGTTTCCTGAGGTTTAGGGGTGAATGAAAATAAGGCGTTATATATGGTACATACTATACGAGTTGATTATATTATTAAGGTGCTCACGAATGAAGTTATATTAGATCCATCATTTGCCCAGTTCACTTGCTATTAAGTTGAGCTAACAAGTATCACAGATTCAAGATCGATAAATGTAAAAGGGGCAAAAGATGTTATTTACAGAAATTTGTCTAGAAGATGTTTTTCGCATAATACGAAGTGCCAGTAAAAGATGTTGTTAATAGAGAATCCAAAGTGGAGATGTTACGGCAACTTATCTGATGATGATGATAAGCCCGTCTATTGCTCGTCCGTAAAGCAGTCTATCCACATGCCAACCTGATTTCTTAAGCTGAGTGTAAATTAGCAGCATATATTTAGAATATGAGTATTTGACTAGAACGTAAATAAGGATAATTTTGTCCCTACTACTCCGATAAGCGCTCGTCTTCATAGCTCTGATACATGGTCCATGTAGAAACTAGCACCTATTCGAATCGAACCCGCATGATTATTGGAGTATGTGAAATTATATTTTTAGACCTCAGACAGAAGCGTGAGACATGGAAAAAACTGCTCCATACCCAAATCGAGCTTCAGTCCAACGATCTACAGCTCCCAACCATTCTTAATTCTACGTGAGAAAGCTCCTCGAGCTGATACATTGTAATCAGAGTCAAGCAAGGCATTCAATTTATACTATAGTACACTTAGCAACCGTTGTTAAGAATCTGTAACGCAAGCCCCCCAAAATCAGCACCCTTTATTCATACAGGCCATAGAGAAAATAAAAACGCTACTTATGAATAGCAGGAAATAGAAAGCTAGCATGGAGAGATATACAGTATCTCGAAAAAATTAAAAGATATCTAATCAAGATCAAAAAGATGTAAATTTAAATTCGTAGGACAGAGCTTTCACCAAAATAGGAGCGAAATTGATGTAGTTTATTTCGATAAGTAGAAAAGTAATAGTGGTTTGACACACGTAGAGTCAAGTGTGTTCAAGAATTGTTGGATTAAGAAGTTAGATCTCGTGTGAGGGAAGATAGAAAAACAGTCGAATAGTACAACTACAAAATTAGGCAATTAAAATCATCATGGGGAAATATAGAGAGAGTGGGTGAACTGTTCTCCCAATCAGGGATCAAGACAGGACGCATTGCGGAGATTACTATTGTTCCTCAAATTATATATAATGGTGACTTTTAGACCATGGACTTAAATAAGGCAAAATGTTTTCTATGTCTTGCAATCAATAAGCGCCAGGCCCCCACATAACATCGATAGAAAAGATGTAGACCCTAAAAGGGATCGATATTAATAAGATTCGAGGAAATCAATCTTGAAAACTTTCTTTCTGTCAAGGGAACAGATAGTAGTAGTCGCAAATGAATTTTTATTAAATAAAATATTGGTAAGGTCATTCACCTACGGTTTCAAAATAAACCAGATATTTAACTGCGTTATGAAATGGGGGTCATTAGCTTGAACCTGTAGGACATAAGCGAAAAGTATAATAGGAATAAAACGTGAATGTAATTTATATAAGCATTAATATTTGACGAAAAGTTGCATAATTCTCAAGTGATTGGAGAGCAAAATAGATAAAGCTAATTCATATAGTATGGTTGAATGTTCAATTATGTATATTGTCTGCCTATTTATAATCTTAATAACGTATCTAAAAACAAGCTACTCACAGTTCGGAGAACGACTTTTCACACCCCTTTACTCCGCTCTATTCGCCGCTCACAGGAGTCGACTTTAACCACAAAAATCAAACATCCTACTACACATTTACAACTATTAATTTCAGCCCAACGCAGCAGCAAACGGGACACTATTTCACACTGTATTATTCACAAACGAGAACAACGAACAAATTCTCATGGAAGATCAAATAAAATTTGTATCCTGACAAAATGAAACAGAAAAGACCGTTCAGTGTTGAAAGAAGGGCTGAGGGGCGAGGAAGGGGAGCAGGTGCGATAATAAATCGCCGGAAAGTTGTTTACAAGAGCAAAGGGAAAGTAATAGAGGTGAGAACGTCCATATACTAGCTATATGTGTAGTTGCCAGATAGAATAGAGAGTAGTGCGTCTGCCACAACTTATAAGAGGCGCCCTTATAATTTAAAAAGAAAAAGACTAATAAAATAAGAATAAGAGGTTTCGGAGCTGAACAATTTTGAGTAGGAGCCGAGCAAACAAAGGAATGATTTTTATGACTTTCCATTTAGGTAAAGGGTCTAATGAGCTAAGGAGGCTGAAGGACGGTTAGTGAAGGATTTTCATAGATAAGAAAGGCGATTGTTTTTCTCTAGACGTGTGACATATAAAAGTCGTTAAATCGATATACATGATAATGTTTATTTACATTTTCATATTGAGATAATACGTTATTAGTAGAGATCTATCCTACTATTATAAATTTCATATCATTTATCAGCTATTATACTAGAGTCCTCGCCAGCTCATATTAATATGTGTGTCCTTATGATGAACTATAGGATATGTGGTTATTTCTATTATCTGATCACAAGTAAATAAGACAATGAAAGCATTGCATCATGGTTACGGATATAAATAGCTAAAAGCATTTTTCATTCTAGCCACAAAAAGATATCTGATTATTATGTATCTATAATATGGTATTGTTTGTTTTTATTATATTGCTCATCAAGTGAGTTCATCGTTTAATTATTATATTTACTTAATAAACAATTTAGTTTATATATATTATTATTATCTTATATATATATTATTATTCGAATTATTATATATAATTATTATCTATATATTCATTATATTTAATATGATATTATTATGATATCAAGTATTCATATAATATGCAAACTCATAATATCATACATTTATACCGACATATAGTTCTCGTATCTTTATTCATTATACACATGATACATCTCTAGTTACCATTTACTTCATTAACACTAATCATAACTAGCCACTCATACTCATTTCTAACTTATCTTATTACATTCATTAATATTTATAATCATAATTTAACTATATTTCCTATACTTATTATGGATAATAAATAAATTATATATTATATTATTATTTATTATAATCTATTATTATATCATAATTTATAATTATGAATAATTTTATTTTATATTATTATTATTTTATTACAATATACCCTTAACCCTACCTTCTAAAAGCCAATAATAAGATTATGTCTCATATAAATACCACAATATAAATACTGTACTTATTGAAGTATGATATAGTCGGAATGCAACGTATTCAACCGGTCCTAGTAAAATATTTAATTTTAAATATTATTGTACTTACCTTTTTTTTTATTATTAATTTTTTATATATCTTTTATTATTTATTTTATAAGTTTTAACATATATATATAAACGTTTATAGAAAATTTCACTCGAGGCAGGATTCAAGCCATTGACACGATACTGCTTGGAGAAAAATGCCACGCCTACGCCCGACCTGATTATATATAATATTATAATTATTTCAATTATAAATTATAAAATACATAACACTATATTAGTTACACTTACCGCCATAACTAGTTTTATATATGAGTCAATTGGGTGAAAATTAATATAGATATTTACTATACCTATACCATGTACAGCACCCGATAGCTGTAATACTTTATGATTTTTTTTATTTATACTACATAACCATTACTGTCATTATTGATAATAATATATAGAAGTAGAATTCTCTAAAATTTGTATTACGTATAATATATTGAATATACACAAGTCCTGATATCTAAAAATTAAGAAGGGCTTCAAATTATTTATATACTATTATTACTCACTTCTATCCAGATGGTACTTATTATACTACCCCTCTTAATTAGGCTAGTTTTAGGTATACATCATCATAATATCTCCATAATACTACTACATAAATAATATAATACAATAATTTAGAACACACAAAACAGCCATACCCACCCAACTTTAATCAAACTAACTCTCATAGATACTAAACACATCAACTTACCTACTAACCTATCCTAAATACTAACCTCAATACATATTACTGTATACTAACCATACAACTATATAATACACACTACACCACACTAACTAACCTAACCTAAAACTCAATACATACACAAACCAAGATTTATGTATATCAATTATGACTTTAACCTGAAAAAAATACTATGTAACGTTCATTATACATAAAGAGAATATTATAGAAATTAAATAATAGATTAGGAAGAAGTGAAAATGAGTGAAAATAAAGAATAAGTGATAGATAAATGAAGTGGAATAAAAGAGTCGCGTAGAAGCTCAGTATAACTATCTAAATCTGCTATTATTAATGCATCTGAAATATACATATATAAGCGTAAACGACATAATTTTTAACTTACAGCATTTAACTCCCGAGAGAAAACTATTTCTCTACTTACAACCTGATACACTCCTTTTTAACGTATTTAATAATAATAAATTGGCCATTAAAAGCATGTGAAATAAAAAAGTATTGCAATAAACCAAGCATTCTCACGACCACGCCAAACGAAAATTATAACATGACCTTCAACACAACACATACTACAGAGTCACATTATACACAGCCCACCAGTACACAACCACTATTTACTAAGTTCGGTCACCAATATAAATTTCGATTTTGACAGGTTATATTCTAGTTATAAACGTAGAATATTTTATTATTATTACTATACCTTTACCTACGATTATTAAGGAAAAAGTTTGCCAGTATGTTCAGTTCTTGGCCTTGTTCAACTCTTTTATATTAGACTAGTTATTACTATTGTCCGGCCCATTATAATTCGTATTTATAGCTAATAGCTGAGCTAGATGTAATTAAAATAAGTCACTTTTCATTCGACACTAAAATTACTTAGTAACTTCGTAAGCTATTATAACTATCAGTTATAATATAAGTATCGAATCGTTATAATTAAGCTATTGATATTTAGTTAACTACAGTCTGACTCTGGAGAGTACATGCTATGCTTTATATTACTATATAGTTAATACCGATAATAACTTCTGCAAAGTGAATAAGGTTATTTTGCCACGAGCCTTGGGTTTATGGGAAAATTGACTGATCATACGTATATACTAATACTATATATATATATAGATATCATATATTATATTACTAATATAAATATATAACTATATATATATACTTAAATATATAATATTATATATATATATAATATATATATAACTACTGAAATATATATATATATAATATAATAAATTATATATATATTATTTAATATTTACATATATATACTATATATATTAACTATTATCATATATAGTATATATATATACCTTAATATATAATATAGTTAATACTTAGTATATAAATTGAGATAGCCCAATTATCTTAGCACTGTCAGTGCTAGGGCTATCATGGTATAGATATAGCAGTATGAGATTTAGCACCTCTAATATTCATTGTGGCATTAGCGTATTTCAGCTTGTTTTAAGAGATATACATGCCATATAAAGTTATCTACAAGGCGTGATAAAAAATTTTTAGCCAAAATAGGACCCGTTCACGTTATACTTTCGTTCTTACTTTATAGGTTGCACATGTTTGTCTCAATATTAGTGATTAGATAGCGCCTATACATTCTTTGATTTTACTTTTACAGGAATATGTCCAGATTAAAAAAAAGTCAGAAGTTCCAACAATACAAATTTATCTAATATCTTCAACAGCATTTCATAGTTGCGAGAGCCCCAGTTTGGGAGACCGAATTCATTAACCTAATAGGTTCTATCAGTCAGTTTTATTTAACGACAGACTCAGGTGAATATCCTCCCCAAATACCCTACTTCACCTCTAAATGTGATTACTACTATATTTAGCGTAAGATCCCACAATTTAAATATCGTAACTACTATAATTTCCTTATTATGTCCACGCTTATTAATATATCATAATAATATTCCAGAACTTTAGTTACTTATTAATTTACTGTATATAAGTATTCAAAATAGAAGAACCGTTTATATAGTAAGCTACAAAGTAGATATACTATTATTATCATATATATACTATATATAACTTTAGTAATTAATATATATTATTTATATCTTATTATATATATATATATAATACTATATATATATATGTATATAATATAATAATACTAATTATATATACTTATTACATATATACCAACCGCGGTAATATGAGAATGGGTGGGAGGCTGAGATTATGAAAAAAAAAAAATCGATAAACAAGTTTAGAGAAAATTTTATTTTTTATTTCTTTTATATGATTACCTCAAACCCAATGTAAGAGCCCTCCGCGTACTCATCTTACATAGCCTTTTGAAAATTAAGCCTTTCAACGATTGGCCGGTCCCTATGTATTAACTAGACAATAATACCTTGATACTATTATACTTAGTTATTATTCCTCCTGATAAGTTTGTTGTATTATACGTACCTTTAATTCTGCCGGCCCACCCATGTGTCGATAATACATGAAGTTCCTATATTGAAACTAGTGAATTTCAATAATTCTCCCTATAACCTGTAATTCCTGCTTATATAGGTGTGTAGGAACCGAATGTTTTAAACCTTATTTTCTAATTCAAGGTAAACACAATAGTGAAATAGAATGCTTAAAATCTGAGTATAGCTGTAGTACTAATTAATTGTACAACCAATTCAACCTATTTAGAGTGAGTAAGAAACTATAAA
>JABUQX010130394.1:0-2500 GCA_015478945.1 Trachelipus rathkii
CAATTACTTCGTTTCAGTTCAGATTTGGGTGTTTAACCGTTTCGCATTTATCATTGAAGCAGCACGCGTTTTCATTATATTACTTCATATATATATATATAACCTTATATATATATATATAAATATATATATATATATGTATATATATATATATAACATACCATAACAACAACTTAACAACCTTAACTATATATATATATATATATATATATATATATATAATAACCTTATGTATAATATATATATATATATATATATATATACAGTGGCTTTCGTGTAAACTTGGCATGGAGGGGCTGTAGGTTTTAAGTATATATATATGCCATAACGCATACTTGCCTGCCTGCTAACTCTTATATATACTGCCTGCTGTATATGCTGCGCCTGCCTGCTCTATATACCTTAACCCAACATATATATATATATATATATATATATATATATATATAAGAATAATATAAGTAAAAATAATTTTTATATTTATGTGTAAGTGTTTAATATCGATTGAATGCATTCGAACACATTCGCAATTAAAAAGACTTGATAACTCTCTTAGATGGAAATATTATAAAATCAATTATCTTTTCTAAAATATCAATATCTGATAGGATTATCCTCAAACGGACTATTACCTAATTTTTTATATTTATGTGTAAATGTGTGCATAAATTATAGGACTTTTTTTTTTTAATATCGATTGCATGCATTCGAACACATTCGGTAAAGCAAAAGCCTAAAAATAAAATTGTATTGTAGAGGTGTCAAATTTAGAAACAAATACGAAAAACGTCATTGCCTGCTTATCTAGGATTTGGTCTCTCTCTCTCTCTCTCTCTCTCTCTACTCCTCCCCTCTCTCTCTCTCTCTCTCTCTATATATATATATATATATATATATATATATATATATATAATATATATATATATATATATATATATATATATATATATATATATATATATATATATATATACTATATAACTCAGCATATATATATGGCATATAGCATATATATATAATATATATATATATATACTTATATCACGGGTAATTATTTTTGCATATATTTTCACTATGTTATTTCTCGCACAAAAAAAATAAACACAACCTCTCCCCCGTAAAATGCGAATAAACTGACTTTAGTGTCTCTGACTCTCTATATACAAGTAAAAGAAGGACATTACATGGACAAATCTAGCAACTCTGTAAAATTTGAACCTTAATTTTATATGAAAAATTTCAAGTTGCTATGAAATAATAGAAGCCAAACTGGCAACATTATAAAAATTATATAGGAATTTTGAATTCTTTATTTTCGTATGTTGCTATATTTGTCTTATTTTTAAGAAATTATAAAATTGGCTTATTTTAGGGCCGCAAAAGTAGAGCCCAAATTTTATTTAATTGAATATATTGAAAATAAATATCGTACGCACAATTTGCAGTTGGAAAAAGGATTCCTTTGTTATTTTCTTAATTGATTACTAATTTTTTATGTACTAAATTGTTAAAAAAAAAATTCAGATCACTTTACTTTGACAAAAATTTCATATTTCTATCAACATCCTATGCCTGACGTTTTTAATTTGGAGGGGCTGCAGCCCAATAGCCCATAAAGACGAGCCGCCACTGTATATATATATATATATATATATATATATATAATATATATAAATATAAATAAATCTATATATATATATATATATATATATAATATATATATATATACTATATATATATAACTATATATATAATAACCTTATACCTCCACCTCCATATATAATATATATATAGATGAAAACAAAAAATTTGGTAATAGTAGAAGGGCTTCACCCCCGATTTTTTTTATAAAAATCACAGGATATACTCTAAAAAAATAGCAATGAAGAATAAAGAAAACAAAAATGACTCATGTCTTTGGTAAAAAAGGTACAGCCTCTCAAAGTTTGAATTTTCCCATAGGATTTTATAAAAAAAAAAAAAGTTAAATCACAGGATATACTCTAAAAAAAATAATAAAGAATAAGAGAAATAAAAATTATTTAAGTCTTTAGGAAAAAAAGTTACTGCCTCTCAAAGTTTAAAATTTTCAAAAAGGCTTTCTTATAAAAAAAAAAAAAAATTAGTGGGCCTCATGCTCGTTTTAGGGCCATCCTACTTCAGGTTACTGCAAGATTTGTTGAGCATACATAGATTTCCTCTGTGCATACCTAACAAAACTTATCATAACCTGCCACAGACTTCGAGAGGGCCTAAAATGAGACCTAACCTAGAAGGATCAAAAATGAAAAGTCTATGGGAGTTATAACAACTTTGAGAGGCTGTAACTTTTTTCTTAAAGATGTTAGTCATTTTCATCTTTTTTTTATTCTTCATTATTTTTTTAGAGTATAACCTGTGATTTTTATAAAATTCGGTGATGACGCAATTCTGCTCTACTATTAACTATTACCAATAATCTATATATTATAGATTCAATTTTTGGATATATAGGTACCGT
>JABUQX010130394.1:7500-22500 GCA_015478945.1 Trachelipus rathkii
GCTGAAATTGAAGAACATTTTGTAGAGTTTATGGCAGTAGAAAAAACTACTGGTGAAAGCTTAGCTGATCAGATAGTTAATAAATTAGAGGAACTAGGTTTGTCTCTTGATAACTGTAGGGGGCAAGGCTATGATAATGGAGCTAATATGCGTGGAGATAAAAATGGTGTGCAAAGAAGAATTCTGAACATGAACTCCCGCGCATTCTTTGTGCCCTGTGGAAGCCACAGCTGGAATTTAGTGCTGGGTGATGCCGCTTCTTCATGTGTTCAGGCTCAGACATTTTTTGGTCTCTTACAGAGACTCTATACTATTTTCTCTTGCTCGAGCGAGAGATGGGGCATTTTGAAGTCACATGTTGACATTTCCCTAAAACCTCTCTCAGAAACCAGATGGGAGTGTAGAATTGAATCTGTAAAAGCTGTGAGGTACCAGCTAAATAGTGTTTGTGATGCTTTATCCAACCACAGACTGTGGGTTGATTAGTGAATGTCAGTCATTAGAAAACGAGATAACGACATACGAATTTGTAGTGTCTTTGGTTGTATGGTATGATATACTTATCAAAATACATACCATAAGTAAGGTATGGCAAAGTAAATATATGCATTTGGATGTAGCAGTTAAGCATCTCCAAGCATTTATTAATTGGTTAGATGAGTACCGCCAGAGTGGATTCGCCTCGGCACTGGTAACAGCCAGAGAGATAGCTGAAGAAGTGGGAATTGACAGGAATTTCAAGCACATTAGGAGAAGACGAAAAAAAATTTGTTCTCCCATGAACTAAAAGACGATGTTCCCGAACTCTCACCTGAAGAATATTTCAAAATAAATTATTTTTTGGTCATAGTCGATGCAGTGCGAATGAGTTGTCATCCAAGATTTGAAGCTCTAAAATCACATGAAAACACGTTTGGATTTATATATCACATTAATGACCTCCTGCAGATGAATGATGAACTTTTGATGAAAAAATGTAAAGATTTGGAAGTTTCTTTAAGCAAAGGGGAACACCATGATATTGAAGCTATAGAGCTCTGTGAAGAGCTCAGAATGTTTTCACGAGCTTATGACGGGGAAAAAGACGATATACTATCAGTTCTTAAATACATGGCCAAAAACGGGTTGTGTGATGTCTATCCAAACATTTATGTTACTTTAAGAATAATAGCTACTATTCCAGTTACTGTAGCCTCTGCAGAGAGAAGCTTCTCGAAATTGAAGCTCATCAAAACTTACTTGAGAAACACCATGACTCAAGACCGGCTATCTGCACTGGCTCTTCTCTCAATAGAAAAAGACTTGGCGACGACTTTAGATTTTGATGACCTAATTAAGGACTTTAGCTGCAAGAAAAGTCGCAGAGTTATTTTTTAAGGTAGGCATATATATATATATATGTAGTATAATAATAATATATATATCTTTGCTGTAGCAGCAATATAATATATATGGCATATATAGCTACTATATATACTGCTATAATATAGCTTATGTATGTAATGGCAATAACCATAATAATAGCATAATAACCAATAACCAACAACCCATACATGCGCCATATATGTATGTAACATCATAATATAATATATAATAATAATAATAACCATATACTAGTCGCCAAGATATATATATATGTATAGCATAACAACGTAATAATAATAATAACATATATATATATCATATATCAATAATAATATATATATATCTATATATATATATATATATATATATATATATATAACATATATATACTTTCTTTCCCTTTCTATATATATATGAGCCCTTGAATAAGTACTAATTGATGATCAAGAGCAGGAGGCGAGAGATGGTGATTGATTAGTTTGGAAGTTGTGTAATAAAGAAACGTTTATGGAGGGTATAGTTCCAAAGGGTTGGAGGAGAGCAGTAATAGTACCCTTGTATAAGGGTAAAGGGAGAAAGGGGAACTGTAGAAATTATAGGGGGCCAAGTTTGTGTTGAGTGTTGGCCAGGAAGGTATAGCCTGGTATTTTTGGTCCAGAGTTGCGTCCCGAGAGTGACTGAAGGGACTGATTGGTAGAAGAACAAGGTGCGTTTAAGGTGGTAGAGGATGTATTGGATCAAATCTTTACATTATGAAACAAATGATTGAAAAATGAGGGAGAAAGAAGAATAAATTGTATTTAGGTTTTTATGGATTTGGCAACAGGCGTATGGTAGGGTTAATAGGGAAGCGCGTTATAGCAGGTGTTAGTGATATATGGTGTTATTGGTGAAGCTTCTGAATGGAATCAAAAGTATATGTATGACGATAGTGAAGCGTGTAAGCATAAATGGTGTCAATGGTGATTGGTTTAGGGTTATAGCGGGGTAAGACAGGGTTGTGTTATGTCTCCTTGGGTATAGGTTATTCAATTTGTATATATGGATGGGGTTACATGAAAGAATTTGAGGTGGGGATGACAGGAAATGGTGTTAAGAATGGTGGAGAATGAGTTGAGTGGAGGGGTGCCCTACCTATTATATGCCGATGATTTTGGTTTTGTTTGACGAATCTGAAGAGAGTTTGAGAGGATTGATAGAGATTTGGCAGAGGGTGTGTGAAAGGAGGGGCTTGAAAATAGATGAAAGTAAGGTTATGGTTGTGGTGAGGACACTCCTCAGTGTGAAGTTATGTTAGATGGTGAGCAGCTAGGACAAGTTCCGAGTTTAAATATTTAAGGTATATGTTGGGTGAAGGGAACGGACGATGCAGAGTGTAGTGGAAAGTTGTGAAGAATCTCAGGAAGGTGGCTGGTGCAATTAAATCGTTGTGGGGGTATAAAGGGACTAAGTCTTGAGTGTGCTGGGTTCTTACATGAGGGTGTCATTTAAATTACTACCTAATAATTTATTGTATGGTAGTGAGACTATGGTCTGGAATAAGAGTATAGATCTAAAAAGTTCAATGTGTTCAGATGGACAATCTTAGAAGGGGTAGCGCTAGGTGTGAGAAAATTACATTCAGGAATAGAACGTATTAGGGTGATGGGGTGAAGAAAGGGTGAAATGAAGGAACTCAATGAAAGTATATTGAGATGGTTTGGTCATGTGGAAAGGATGAATGATGATAGGTTGGTTAAGCGAATGTATAATGGTGAGGTGAGTGTGTGGGGAACCGACCGGCTGGGAGACCAGAGAGAGAGGGATTGAGTCGATGAACGAATGTCTGAAGGAGAGAAATGTAAAGGTTTAGAGAGGCCGAGAATAACGTGCATGATAGGGGAGAGAATGGCATGGAGTTTGTATGTGGGGCATGGTTTGGCGGCCACCTGGGCAAGGGATGAACCCTACTACATTGACGATTACCATAGTGAGGGTCCGTCGCGGTCCCATGATGCTCTAAGGTGGATTTTCTCTGTGACGAGCGCTCACTAATTAATGGTACAGAGGGCGCGTAAAGCTGGGCTTTTTTTCGACGTTTGTCATGTTCTCCCTGCTTTTTCTTTTCCGATGCTTGTACAGCACCTTACCCCCCAATCTTGGGGCAAAGAGGAAAGTAGAAGAAAAGAAAGAAAAGAAAAGAATATATATATATACATACATATATATATATATATACTCTCCTATATATATATATATATCATATGTAACCTTAACACTTATATAATATAACACCACCACACTACTATAACTCTTTATATATATAACATAAATATATATATATATATATATATATATATATATATATATATATATATATATATATATATAATATATATAATAACCAACATAATATATATATATATATATATAACATATATACTGCACCCTGTATATAATATATATATATATGCTGCTGCTATATATATATATATAACCATAATATATATTCCTACAATGTCCAGGGTTTGAACCAAGTTTGTTATTATTTTAATTTTAATGCTATATACGTAGCATGTTTTCCAGTAAAGGCACTTGGGCCTCACCATTGCCACGCCCCAGGCCCTGAAGTCTAAGAACGCCACTGCTATTTGGGTTGGATTCATAATTTCTTAGTATTCACAGATTTTTATTACTTTAAAATTTTCACATAAAACTAAATGTTATTACACTAGACTAACGTAAAATTTTAGAAACCATCAACAGATAACACAAAAATAAAACTTCAAACTTGTACGAATATTGGATGAGAATTTGTTTCTTAGCATTCTCTTCCGCTGATTCGTGTCAATTTTACAAGAGATGGAAAACGTTCGTGTATATGAAGCGAGCCAAGCCAGACCAGAGACGTTTCGCCCAAAGCCAGCCCACACATGCGGAGTTCGGCTCTGGTTTTCAAAAGTTCGGCGAATTCACGCATGTGTGTGGCCGTCTTAAGAAAGACCCATTCATGAGCTCCTTCAGCTACTATTTATATTAGGGCTGGAGCCATTGGGGGGACAGAGGGGACGAAGTCCCCCCCGTTCCACCTATAGGCCGATCAGCCCCGACTCTTTGCATCTTTGCTATTTACCCTCGGGGTACTCTTTAGTTAAAAAAAATATTTCTTTTAAGTAAAGAATTTTTTTTTTTTTTATCAAAAACTAATGTTTTGCCTTTTAAGTTTATTTAAGTACTATAAACATTTCAGATCAAATCGTCATTGCCGAAGAGTGGGCGATCTGAGATATTTTGCACTTATTGCATCTAAATTAGTATTTGTTATTTATTTTCTTTTAACATCCCATATTTGAGCATATCTTTTATAACTTCTCATGTATTGTATTGCATTCTTGGAGAAAATCTAATAAAACATATTCGTTTTCTGTTATTTTAAAAATATCGTCAAGTTTCATCTTTACGCTACGAGTTACGCTTTCAAATAGTATTAGCCTTTTAAGCTAGGCCACGGTATGGCTAGGCTAACACTAGCCTAACAACAGTCAATAAATAAATAATAAGTTTAAACCGCATATTTTTAAATTCGATGTGGAGTTTAAAAAAAAGAAGTCTTTTTTTTATAAATTATAAAAATAATAATGTCTATAGAAGGGAATAAAATGTAATTATCCCTCTAAAATAATAAATTCGGATTAAATTTCCCAAAGCTTTTTTTACGGGGTAAGATCAGATGGAATAGCCATATATATATATATATATATATATATATATAAATATGCTCTTATATAACCAACATACTGCCCATATATACCACGCACATATATATATATAACACCATATGCTCTTCTTCTTTGCTAACTATGCTATATATATAGCAACTAATAATATATATATATATATATATATATATATATATATACTATATATACCCCTGTATATATAAAGGCAGTAGGAGACGCGAATCAATCTAGAGTGTCCCATTCAACCAGTGGCGGCTCGCCCATAAGCACTGCGGAACTGTAGCCCCCAAAAAAATTTCCAAGAACTGAAGCACAACTACTTAACAGCATTTATTATTACCTTGTAACTCTCTCTCTCTCTCTCTCTCTCTCCTCCTGCTCTCTCTCTCTCTCTCTCTCTCTCTCTCTCTCTCTCTCTCTCTCTCTCCCTCTCTCTCTCTCTCTCTCTCTCTCTCTCTCTCTCTCTCTCTCTCTCTCTCTCTCTCTCTCTCTCTCTCTCTCTCTCCATATATTTTTATATATGTATATATATATATATATACTCTCTCTCTACCTATATATATATAACACTTATATAGTATATATATATACTATTTTTATATATATATATATATAATATATATATATACACCGCATAACAAGAAAATATGAATAACTAACTGTATATGTATATATATATATATATATATTAACCTGGTCTATATGCTCACTATATATATATATATATAGTAACTAACTATATATATATATATATAGCCCTCTTAACCGCACTAGGCAGAGCTGGGCCGTGCCTGGGGCGGCAGAGGCGTATGAGGGGGGCGGCCCTGGGTGTTGAGAAGCTGGGAGCATTGGCGAGACAACGACAGCAAAAAATATATATAATATATATATATATATATATAATATATATATATATATATATATATATATATATATATATATATATATGCTTCTTAACTATATATATATATATATATATATATATATATATATATATATATATATATATACACATTACAGTTAGTCACCACCACTCACGGGCAAGCTCTATTCAAGGAGGGAGTGTTGCACGCCTCAGCAGAAGTTCACACTTAACGCAAATTACGCATATGAGCACAGACGCAAGCTTTGAGGTGAGGAGATTAAATTCAGCAGGAAACACAGAAGATGGAAGAGAATTCCACAGAACCGAGGTGGCAGAAAAGAAGGAAGCACCGCAGCAGGCAGCCTGGGTTACCAATATCCACACAAAACTCGCGCTTGCAGACACAGCACCCCTAGTGTTACGAGGGTGTCGTAAAGGTGGTGGTACGTGGGTGAGAAAGTTCCCTCGAGCACCTGCCGCTGCGGTACCTATAGAAAGAGATAAGCACCAACATCGTGCCGCAAAGATAGGGTTGGAGTGGAAAGTACGGAACAGTTTATAAGTCTTTTTACCTTTGACGACCCTGTCCAAAAGCCAGGTGAGACTCAGAGCCCCCAGATATAAAAGCAGTACTCATACAAGGGCGGATGAGGCCCTTATACAGCTGGAGTAACAGAGAAGAGAAAAAAAGTCTCCTAAACAGAACTTCTAGTTTCTTTGAGGCCGCCTAGCAACCGTTGTGATGTGAGGTTTCCAAAAAATTTTTTGTTTATGTTAAGGCCGAGGATGTTTATATTGCCAACAGGAAGACGAGAGAGCCGTCGAAAGAGATAGGAAAGTTGGAAGGTGTTTTAGAGAGGGAGATTTGCAGAAGTTGAGATTTTGAAAAGCTAGAATTTCGCAAGGCTGAATCGACCCCTGTGGAATCCTATCCAGATCAGCGAGAGTAGAATCGAAAAGATTAAGACGAGAGACGTTCAAAGTAAGGGAGCAGGAGTGGGGAAATGAGTTGAAGAGAGGTGTTGTTGGACGTGTGCGCCCTTCAACACTGAAGGAAAGTGTTAGTTTTGAGACATAGAGAATAATAGTTGAACGAGGGGGCGGGGTCAGCACGGAAGCACATTCCCTCAAAATTCGGGGAGGAACGCCATCCGGTCCACCGCCTTCTAACGTTCATAGATTCAGGAGAGCCCACGCATCTGATCAAATGTAATCACTGGCAAAGGCATAGGACACCTGAGAGGAGAAGAAGGAGGAAGAGGAATGCCGGAGTCGTCCAGGGGTGGGTAAGAGGAAAGCAGGAGACCGAAGAGATTAGCTTTTTTAGATGGAAAATTAACAACAGAACCGTCAGAGAGAATAAGGGGAGGAAAGGCAGATTTACGAAGTTGTTGGAGCTGTTTTTGGCAAAGAGGCCAGAAGATTTTTCATTAGGAGAACCTTAGGAGGTTAGCGCCCTTTCGTTTGATGAAAGCGCGCTTTGCTCGTCGAAAGTATCCCTGCAACGATTTCGCTGAATGAAAATTAGCAAGAGTGATAGGAGAACGAAGGTATTTTCCATTTCCCGATGCGCCCTGTCTCTAGCCTGAATGGCCAGAGAGCAAGCACGGTCGAGCCATGGATTATGAGGAGAAATATTTAGTCAAAAGGAATGAACCTGCTCATCCATCAACAATTACAGTTCCCACCTTATCGGCGGAAGCCGAAGCGTCACCAGAGTCAAAACAATCATTCCGATTATAGTTAGCGTAGAAGCGATGACGTTAGGCAGCTTAATCGGCTTGATTAAAGTGCCGAAAAATCGTTTAGGGCAGGATGGAACTGTTGGAGAGAGAAGACATTAAAATTAAAGAGATTTACCGATATGGTAAGATTTACCTATACTCAGATGAATGAGTGACGTGTATTTGTTGAGGAGATGGACTAGTGAGGTGAAACATAGATCAAGTATGTTTAAGAATTGGTTGGGACGATCCGGAATGTGTGTGGGTTCTTTAATTAGTTGCTCCAGATCGTTGAGAATGCTGAATGATTCGGCCTCCTCCCCATCTAAATCAGTATGAGAGGACCCCAACCATTCAGTGTTGTGTACATTGAAGTCCAAATAGAGGACCTCAATTTGGATGAGAAGATATAACAGTCTCGTGAGAAGTTTTAAGATATTCAAAAAATACGTGAAAATCTGTTCTATTAGGAGAACAGTAGCAGAGAAGCACAAGATTAGTGTAGTAGAAGCTTTTAAGATTTTAAGCCACAGAACATCGAAGTTAGGAGATTCGAGATTCTCAAGACGTGTTTACAGGAGTGTTTATGTTTACATAGGCACATACTCCACCCTTCAGACGGAAATTATGAAATAAGTTATAGTTGGACATATTAAAAGAGTTAGAGGATGAATTCCTAGCCATCTGGGTCTCAGACAGGAGCAAAAGGTTGGGGTTAGAGTTAGAGAGGTGGTATTCCACGGATGCAGAGTTAGATTGCAAGCCACGGATGTTAGTAAAGTCGATGGTAAGCCCGCGCCTGTGCAAATTTGCCGTCTTACATGCACATACAGCAACCACAAAACAAACAACAGACAAAAAAAAAAACAGGTTAAACAAACGGGAAATCAGGTTAAAATTATTCCCACACTAAACCTAAATTTAAAACCGTAAATGTTAAAAAGTTAAACGTATTTACAGTAAATATGTAAAATATGAAAAATCATAAAGTTAAAAACACTAGGCTTTTTTACACCCAAGCAATTACTCCAATCTAGAAGGTATGAAATATTGATTTAAACATGATAACCTAAATTTAAAAATTAAGGGCCAAAAATCAAATAAAATGTTAAAATAAAAAACAAATACATTCTATAGATACTTCCTTATATATATATATATATATATATATATATATATATATATATATATATATAACATATATATATATATATATATATATATATATATATATATATATATATATATATATACTATATATGTAACATAACCCAACATAATATATATATATATATATATATATATATATATATATATATATATATATAATATAATAACAACAACAATAAAAACTGGGATGATATCAGCTAATAATAACCTTATATATATGTATATATATATATACACTTACGTACATTTATATGTATAAGACTTAATAAATAGAATAAATATATAAGCATTTTGCAAAAATAACCCATATATATATATATATATATATATATATAAAATTTTATATGCTTAAGGAATTGGGTTACTTTGCCTAGGGCCGGATGAATGGTTAAAAAGATAGCCCTGTATTATATATATTTATATATATTTAAATATACTAAATATTCTCTCTCTATAAATCTCTATACGGATATATATATTCCTCACTCTCTCTCTATATATATATATATATATATATATATATATATATATATATATTTTTTTTTCGAACAATTTATTTTATAGAAAATAATAGAAATTTAAAAAAAAGTTGTCAAAGAAGCTCATTCAAAACTGTATATTTTTACTTATGTAATCCGAGCGAGATGTGTCACCGTGAGTGTAGCTTAATAAAGTTAAGTTGGAACAAAAAATGAATTTGTTCCTGTCTGATATTTTTTTCTTTTTTGAACTTCACATTTATTCTCTTTAAATTTCGATCATTTTTGCAATTTTAACTGATCGTTTTTCAAAACATTTCATTCGCATTAATGTAAATTATTATTATTATTATTATTATTATTATTATTATTATTATTATTATTATTATTATTATTATTATTATTATTATTATTATTATTATTATTATTATTATTATTATTATTATTATTTTTATTATATGTGTGTGTGTGTGTGTGTGTGTGTGTATTAGTATTATGTGTGTGTGTATTATTATTATTATTATTTTATTTTTTATAAATATATATATATATATATAATAAATTTATATATAAAAATATATATATATATATATATATATATATATATATATATATATACTTATATTCTTTATCACCCTGTATATAATATATATATATATATATATATATATAACAACCTTTTATATATATGTAATACATATATATAACAGCTTAATGTATATCATAACAACAACCAGCATATATATGTATATGTATAATAATACGCACCATATGTAACCTTAACAATAATATATATAATAATAATAATAATATATGCCCGCCATATTTGCTCTCGCATAGCAACCTTATATATATATAGTATATATAGTAATATATATATATAACCAATAGCCTTCAACTAGTATCTTAGTATATAACTATATAATAATAATATATAATAACTTAATAACCTTAATAATAGCCTTAATAACCTTAATATATATATATATAACTAACATATACTATATATATATATATTATTACACGATGTCACCACTCACGGGCAGAGCCCTTTTCTTATAGGAGGGGGCAAAAACAAAAAAAAAATAAATAAATAAATAAAGGAAAGTACATAAAGAAAAATAAAAGTAAAATAAATGAAAAGTAAACCCACTCTCACTTGCCTAACGCAATTCCCTCAGGTGAGCAGACGCAAAGGACTTAAATAGAGAGAGGAATTAAAACATTGCGAGAGAGGAAAATAAAAAGAAGGCAAGGAGTTCCCACAAAACAGATGTGGCTGGAAAGAAGGAGGGACCACAACGAGTGATTGAGTCTCCAATATCCACACAATTTTCATGAGAGAACAAGGCACCTCCTGTGTTACGAGGGCGACGCAGTGGTGGAGGAATGCGAGGTCAATTCTCTCGGGCACCTGCCGTTGTAATACCTATAGAAAAGAGATGAGGGCGCCAACGTCACGTCGTAGAGAAAGAGGGGTCAAGGGGAGTCAGAGAATATGGGACAGTTTATAAGAAGCCTCTTGGCCTTCAACTCTATCCAAAGGAGGGTGGAACCGGATTCACCACAAATGTGGGAACAGTATTCCATTAATGGGGCGGATAAGACCTTTATATAACTGGAGTAGCTGAGCAGAAGAAAAAATTCACACCAATCTGAACAGAATTCCAAGCTTTTTTGAGGCCATTTGGCAACCGATGTGATGTGAGGTCTCCAAGATAATTCACTATTTATGTTTAGTCCTAGAAGTTTATGTTTTTTACGGGTAAGACATTAGAGCCATCAAAGGGATAGGAAGATTGGGAGGTATTTTGAGAGGAATATGAAGGTTTTCAAGGAGTTGAACTTCACAGATTACGGTTACCCCAATGAAATTCCGACTAAATCGGCAAGAATTGAATCCTCATTACATAAAGGAGAGGCAACTCTAGATACAAACGAGGGAGCACAATTAAAATGAGTGGAAGAATGGAGAGTTGAGTCATCGGCATAAGAGTGAACAAAGTTAGAAGTGCAGCTAAGAAGATCGTTGATGAAAAGTAGGAATAAAGTTGGAGATAAAACAGAACCCTGAGGAACACCACAAGTAATAAGAAAGGAGGAAGAGGTTGCTCCATCAACAAAGAGCTGAAATGGAATGATCTGAAAGAAAACTAGACAAGAGTAAGCAAAGCGAAGGAGGAAATCCAAAGGAAGGAGCTTAGAGAGTAGCGATGCTTGCCATACCCAGTCAAAGGTCTTTGATATGTCAAGTGCTACCACACAAGACTCCCCCATATGATCCTTGGGAGGGCAGGAAGACCATAGATCAGTTAAGATAGGGAAAGGATATCACCGGATTGATCTCGAACGTCGAAAGCCATACTGACGATCTGAAAGAAGGGAATGAGATTCTATGTGATCGAGGAAATGAGAGTTAAGGAGAGTTTCAAAGACTTTAGATAGAATACAAGTTAAGGCAATAGGTCGATAGTTATATATATATATACATATATATATATATATATAACATATCTTTCTTAACCAACAGCAATAATATATATATAGTGAAGCGCAATTTCGATAAGTTTTCAACTCATAATATATATATTTAACTATATATATATATATATATATATAACCATAACATATATATATATATGGTCAGCCTCCAGAAAGCAACATAACAAAAAAACTATAACAGCTACAGAAAATAAATAAAATTTTTATTAATCAGGAGACATTTTATCCATGAAGTAAAAAAATAACGCTTTTGAAAAATTTAAAATTGTAAAAAATGTTGGAAAACTTGTGATATTACCGTTTTTTGAGAATACGAAGGAGCTCGAGTACTCCGAGGAGCACAAAGGGTGCCAAAGTATTTAAATTTTTAATTTTTTAACTAAAGGATACCCACGGGTAAACAACAAAGATGGACAGAGTCGGGGTTTTTCTCGGCCTACCGGGGACGATGGGGACTTTAGCCCCCTTTATCCCGTCATCGAACCCATAAAGGAATAAAGAAAATTAACATTTTCTCAGGCTTGGGAATAAAAAACTATTTTAGCAGCTCTTGCTCTCGCACTAAAAGCAAGAAATGGAAGGATTGATGAGAGTGTAAAACCTGCACAAGGGTTTATGAGAGAGTACTATTGCCAGACAAAAATTGATTATACTAATATTTAAGGTATTAATAAATATTAGAAATTTTTTTTGTTTCATCGATGAAATTGCTTGCTAAAATCAAAATATTATTATTTTCCTGTAGCTGTTATAATTTTTAGTTACATGCATGATACTTTCAAAACAGCTGGCACATATATATATATATATATATACTCATATATATATGTATGGAATGAAACGAAATAATATAATATAATATAGTAATATATAATATAATATGTAAAACCAAATGTGCTTGTTTGTTAATTTTTTTTTTATATATATTTAATATGTATATGAAATATCAACTTCAACATATATATAATATATATGTATATATATATAATAATAATATATATATGTAACAACCAATAATATATATATGTATAGCATATATATATATATATAACTCCAGTAACAATAATATAATATATATATATATATATATATATATATATATATATATACAGTGGGGGCTCGTGGTTTTTGTGCAAGGGGGTTCTGTTTTATATATATATATATATATATATATATATATATATAATATATATATATATATTATATATATCTTTAACTAATATATATATATATATATATATATATATAGCACCTTATATATATATATACTATATATATATATCCAGCCTCTAGAAGAGCCACAATCCATATCTCAAAAACTACAATAGCTACAGGGAAAAGGAATACATTGTTGAAATCCTGGTAAAATTTTAGTGCGGAAAATGTAAAAAAAAAAAAATTAAACAAAAATTGGCTATTTTTTTTTTTTTTGGAGAGAGACTCGAATACGGCGGGGGACATAGGTATAATATAATATATATATATATATATATATATATATATATATATATATATATATATATATATATATATATATACTGCTCTAACTTAACAATATATATGTATTTCTATCTACTATATATATATATATTATTTGTAAAGGTATTACGGCAATGAGGGGCTCGAGCCGACGGGAACACAGGGGGTGGGACGTTTTCCATACCGTAGGCGAAGGGGCGGAGGAACACCCAAAGACCAACGAGCGGGGGTTCCGGAGACCCTCAGAAGGAAGTCCCTACCCGTAGTTCGGAAGGCCAATTGTCTGCCATCGGTGCAGTATACCCTTGGGGTATTCCTTAGGTTTAAAAAACAAAAAACAAATTATGGAAAGTCTATTTATTTTAACGAGTAACATAATAATAGGTCTCTAAATAGGCTTTCTACTCATATTACTATAATTATTAACTAATTTTTTTATTTGTATTTATTTTTACATTTTCTAAATAACATTTTTATCAGGATTCTAAATGTATTCTTTCCCTGTAGCTATTGTATTTTTGAGATGTTCCATAAAATTTGACTTGTATTTTCACAATTTATAATTTTATTTTGTTCTTCACGCGAAGAATTGTCTTTATAGATTAATATTCACAATGATTTCACTTTTTTTCAAATTTTTAATAAGCACTGTTTCTTCTTTGTCACTGATTTTTAATAGAAAATTTTTAGGCCCGTTCAGAAGGTACTATAGGATATTGCAAATGCAATGTTGCAGGGTATTGCAAATTTTGCAATGTTGCACGTGTCACTCTAGGGGATTCACCAAATTTGATCTGAGGTTATCACTCAGACCAAGTAAATAAGTAATTAATAATTGAATGATGGATTGAAAAGGTTTTTTCTGCTTTTTAAGTTTATTAATTGTGCACGTGAAATAATAGTATGACAGATGATATAATCAATTTGATAATAACAATAATGGTAATGGATATTTCATTTGGTAACACAGTAATTAAGGCCCATATTAATGATCGCGGCATGTCACCGGTTCAACTGACAATGTAGAGGCACTGAGCATGTTTATTTTTATGCTGCCTAATTGGTATACAAAATAGCTTTGTTTAACTTGGGCAATAATTAGTACTTGGTATAACACAAGGATTTCACAAATAATTATTATAATAAAGGATTCGATTAAATTGAATCTATGGGAGAGCTGCAGGGAGCAGCTTCCCGCCACTAGGTCTCGTATGGCACTCCCCGGTGCAGGCGTTTGATCGCCTCTTACACCTTACATTTCAAATCTCGCCTCCCTATTGGCTGGGACAATATATAAACAATTTTAAAATATAATAAGCGGCATTGTTGATATGGGAAATGGAATTTCTCAGATCAAATGCTACCCCCGGCAGTGGCTATCAAACAGTTTGCAAAAACAGACATAAGGTACTTATGAATGTGCTAATTGCAAAATGTTTGAAATTTCGACACAATAACCCTTATAATCTATTTATAATTATTACATAATAAGCAATAGACAAGAAGACAGAACAAGACAGAATCTACAATAGCCAAAAAGGGAGAAAGATACATTTCTATCCTAATGTACATAATTAATGACCAATTTAAAATTTTTCAATTTCCACGTCACTTCAATTAACAGACATCAACATATAATATAGTCTTCCAACCTTATTAACCATGTTCGTCTGTTTATATTTTCATTCTCTTTCTTT
>JABUQX010130394.1:30000-32046 GCA_015478945.1 Trachelipus rathkii
TATATCTTTTTAATGCACAAGTTTGTGAAATCAAACCTGATGCATGGAAGAACTCAAAATAATCGTATTGTGACACAACAGCAATATACTGGACGATGTGATATTGGAATTGTTAAAAATAAAAAACGAATGGTCCACATGAGATGTTGTCAGTCCACAAGTAACATTGCTTTGCCCAGCATCATATTTTTTGATGAGAATCCTTAAGAGCATGTGTTAAGAACTTTTTAATCCAAAATTTCTTCTACAAACCAACTCTCAACTATGAATTCGTCGAAGTGATAAAACAATACGTATCTTGCAGCAGTCCACCACCAGGCAGTGAATATTGATAACTATTTCAATTCAGGTTGGCGAGGATGAATTTTAGATTTTCTGATGAGTTAGTAGAGCATTCAGTTTCCTTGAAAGAAACTAGTGCGTACCCGTAATTTAATTGGAGAAATTACGTCTCTTCACAATGCAGATGGAATTCACGTGATTTATATGCTATTATTTCGTACTTCTCCTTCCTAAATGGAGAATGTCACTGCAAACACTGTGCGCTTTCATCTCAAATACTTGGCAGAGAAGTCTGGTTTTCTAACCAAATGTTTAACGCACAGATTCACCAGAAATTGATGGATGAAATTTCCGAATTAAATTGCTCTGCAGCCATGAAGTGCTTTGAAACTCACTGGAATGTTGACAGATTTCCGTTGTAGATATACCACAGACGAATATTTGTGCCGAACGAAGGGTGAAATTAATGGAAGAACTGTACCAGAAATGCAAAACAGATAAATATTTGAATCTGAAGCTTATTGCAACTAATACATTTTGATTGTGATGAATGTACTTAAGTTTCAGAATTTTCATTGTCATTGGTACGGAATATTTTTTATGAATTGAACGAAATAATTGTCATTTTCTGTCATTATTGGTCATTATTAAAAAAGGTTCATTGATTTCTAAATACAAGGCTAAATAATTTTTTTTTTGGTCATAACTCTATATGTATATAATATATATATATATATTATATATATATAAATATATATAATATATATATATTATATATATATATATATATTATATATATATATATAAATATAATATATATATAATATTATATAATATATATATATATATATATATTAATTATATATATATATATATATATATATCCTACCAACTTTAAGGTGGCCTTCAAGGAGGTTGAGCACCTGTTTTTGGACATAGACCTGCTGATGACCACAGCCCTCCGCCCTCATTTCAAACTTCCAGTCGTTGAGTTCCTGAATGAGGACTTGAAGGAGATCATCAGGAAGATGGTTATCAGTGAGGTGCTGATAAACGTGACTCCTGGTCACGACAACGATGGTGCCGCCCAAGAGCAGGAGCAGGTGGAAAACGACCCCTTTCATTACATGAAGGCGAATGAACACCAGACTCTGGCTATCGACCACCATGAGGAGGACTTGAAGAAGGCTTTTGAGATTTGGAACAAGCTGAAGGTGAAGAGGACCACCCCACTGTCTGTATACCTATTCCCTCAGCAGCACAGAGAAGTCTGGTTGGACCTCTTTATCAAGTACAATACCCCTGTCCCCCCCTCCGCGGCTGTTGTGGAGAAATTGTTCAGTTTGGGCTCTAATGTTCTCAGGCCTAAGAGGTCATCCCTGACTGATGAGAATTTTGAGAAGCTGGTGTTTCTGAATTGAAATATGCACCTCTTGAATTTGAAGTGCCTGTGCCAGAATACACTCGAATGTGCGCACCTACGGTGCACACACATACGAAAATATAAAAGGGGGGTAGGGTTAGGTAAATAATAATAATATAATATATAATATTATATAATATATATATTAATAATATATATATTAATATATTATATATATTATTATATATATAATTATATATTATATATATATATATATATATTATTTATATATATTAATATATTTATATATATATTCTAATATATATATTATATATTATATATATATTATTATATATATATAAATATAATATAATATATATACACCCAACATAATTGTCGGT
>JABUQX010130395.1:0-7500 GCA_015478945.1 Trachelipus rathkii
GTTGTACTTCTAAGTTCATTTAATTGGGTGTTTAACCGTTTCGCATTTATCGTGAAACGCTGTCTAGTTATCATTAGCAGAATCAGTAAATCAAACCACCCAACCTACTCTCCTGTCCAACCATGAACTATTGATCTATTGATCTATTGATCTATTGATCTATTGATCTATTGACTCATTTAATATTTTTTACTAAAATTGTAATGTTTTACATACCCTAAATCAGTAAATCAAGCTGCCCTCCACACCCTCATAATATCTATTGATCATATTGGTCTATTAATCTGTTGATCTATGATTCAAGAGTCATATTATTAGTAAATTGTCATGTTTTCATACCCTAAAGCAGTAAATCAGTAAATCAAACCAACCACACTACTCTCTTCCCCGTCTCCTACCTTCCCATGATCTATCGATCTATTGATCATTTGATTCAAGTCACATTTCGTGTATCATTTTTGATAAACATAACATAAAAACAAGTTCTTTATACAATGATCAACAAATATACGCTAGCGTAACAAAGTTTTCAAATTAATAAAGCTAACATAGCATCATCCGGTCTAAAAATATAATGTTTCAACCCACATAAACCTAACACATCTAAACCTGAATAAACGATTAAAATTAAAAAAGTTCCACACTTAACAACAGTAAAGTAACTAACATAACGTACATAAACGTAACCTATTCACACTTTGTCAAGCATATCTCTAACATATCAATGTTAATTTTACATTAACATAGTAATATTTAACAAAAATTTATCATAACCTTACCTAACTATCATAATTCCCAACGAATAATTGCAAACATAACAAAGTTTTATCCAAACTAAACTATGAATATAACATACTTAACACATAACAACCAGACAAATAAACAGCTATCATTAACAACTTAACCATTGATCTATTGATTCAACTCGCATTTTGAGTATCATTTAGGTTAAACATAACATAAAAACAAGTTCTTTAACCTCGCTGTCAATAACGAATAGATGCTAACTATAAAAATTTTCCACGCGGCTAATAAAGAGAAACTGTAACATAGCATCACATGAACTAGGAAAATAATACCCAAAGACAAACATAACACAACTTACGATGAATAAACTGTTAACATTGACAAAGTTCCACACTTAACAACAGTAAAGTAACTAACATAGCGTACAAAATGTAACCAATTCATACTTTTCAAGCGTATCTCTAACATATCATTGTTAATTTTACATTGACACAGTAATATTTAACAAAAATTTATCATAACCTTGTCTAATTATCATACAGACCAACGAATAATTGCAAACATAACAAAGTTTTATCCAAACATAACATAAAAATAAGTTCTTTGAATAAAGTATCATAGTAAAGTACAATAATAGTTTACCGATCCTAAAGCAATAAATCAGAATATCAGTAAATCAAATAACCAACCCTCTTCCTTACCCATCCCTCCCACACCTCCATGACCTTTTAATCTATTGATCTATGGATTCACGTCGCATTTCGAGTTTCATTTTAAATAAACATAGCACAAAAATGAGTTCTTTATATACTAACCATCGAATATATGCAAACATAACAATGTTTTCACATTAATAAAGCTAACATAGCATTACCTTAAATAAGAAAATAATGTACAACGACAAACCTAACACAACTTACGCACTAATAATCTGTTAGCATTAACAAAGCTCCACTCCTAACAAAAGTAAAGTAACTAACATTGAATACAAAACGTAACCTATTCATACTTGTCCAAGCATATCACAAACATATTAACGTTAATTTTACACTGACACAGTAATATTTAACAAAAATTTATCATTACCATTTTTAATTATCATACAGACCAACGAATAGCTGCAAACATAACAAAATTTTATTAAAATATAACATAAAAATAAGTTCTTTGAATAAAATATCATAGTAAAGTGTAATAGTTTACTGATTTTAAAGCAGTAAATCTGTAAATCAGTAAATCAAACCATCAACCCCTCCCCACCCCTCCCACCCATCCCTCCATGACCTTTTTGATTTATTGATCCATTGATTCACGTCCCATTTCGAGTATCATTTCGGATAGACATAGCACAAAAAAAAAGATCTTTATATACTAACCATTGAATATATGCTAACGTAACAACGTATCGTAACGTAACGTAACAAAATGTAACCTATTCACACTTTTTCTTGCATATCTCTAACATATCAATGTTAATTTTACATTAACATCGTAATATTTAGCAAACATTCATCATAACCTTACCTAAATATCATAACCAAACATAACATAAAAATAACAAAGTTTTTTCCAAACATAACATAAAAAATAAGTTCTTTGAATAAAATATCATAGTAAAGTGTTAATAGTTTACTGATTTTAAAGCAGTAAATCAGTATATTAGTAAATCTAACCCCCGTTCCTGCACTTAACTCCCCACCCCCCCTTCCATGATCTATTGATCTATTGATTCAAGTCATATTTAGACTATCATTTTGGGTGAACATAACAATAAAATAAGTCCTTATATACTGAATAAAGTTTCACACCAATGAAGCTAACACATCATAACCTGAACTAAGAATATAATGTTCAACGAGCAAACCACATATACCTCACGTATAATCAGCTAACATCCTGAAAATCCCCTACTTATCAAAGGTAAGAAGTACCTAACAGGACACTTCCAAACTCAATGCATCCTACTTTTCAACTTATATCATCAACAGCTAAAAGCAGTATTATCTAACAAAATCCCTTAAAAAAGGGACCAATCTATCAAAGATACCAACATCTTTAACTACCTTCATCAAAGTGTCTCATATCCGAATGTAACATCATTTTGAACTATGAATAAACGTAGACATTAACAAAATTGGCAAACCTAGCATTACTCAGCAAAAACCTAACCTATGCTCACGTTTTCTAACATATCATCGTCGGTTAACACAGTAATATCTAACAAAACTTATCATTTATAACAAAGTATTGTTAATTTCAGTGTCATAATGTATTAACAAAACGTAACATAAATTAAACATAGCCTAACTAACATATCTAACACATGCAATGGACGAAAACCTACAAAAAGATACTAACATTTGGAACTACGAATAAGACATTAACATTTGGACCTACGAATAAGTTCTCAACCTACCCTTCATTACAGCAAAACTCAACATACCCCAGCTTCTCAATCATATCATCAGCAGCTAAGCAGTATTATCTAACAAAATTCCTTAACAAAGTGACCAAACTTTCAAAGACCATCATATTGAACTGAATTGCTCTACATTCAAAATTTTATATTTTATATGTATTCCGTGCTTCATTCAATACTATTGCCCTGATAAAACTAATAAATGCTAATTGGAACTAAGACATAACATTCTAACTTACAGAGAAATTATTTGTTCCTGCAGAAGTTCTTTATATCAACGGCAAGTAACTTACATTGTCCATAAAAACCAACCTAGCCAACCTTTCGAAACATTACACTGGCCACCTTCGGTTCGTTAGTCTTACACGATAGACTTATCATTAGGGATATTTTCGTGTTTAAACAAAAACTTTCACGAATGCGCTCACTCATTAACATAGTCTATATCTTTACTACATATAACTGAACAATTTTCAGCGTGATATGAGCCTCACTATAGGAGATCACCTCCTGAGAGAATACGTATGAAGACCCCATATCAGGGTACCCCAAAGGGGTGTGGCACGGTTACATAAAAGTGCCCCTACCGCTTACGCAGCTGCAGTACCCAGATGGGTCTTCACGCATCAGGGGTGATCTTCCCTAACGAACCCATCGCCCAAATTGTTCGATTAAGCTACGGTAAAGATTGAGTTATGTTGATGGCGATCTTCGTGAAAGGCCCCTCGGCTGAAATATCCCTAATAATAAGTCTATCGACATTCTGTTCCGAAAAATATTTGCATAATATCGACGAAGGTTAATATGTTAGGATTACCATATGGTTAATGTTAATTACTACCGCTGACAAATAAAGGGCAGCGTTGTGAAACTGGCCTGCGGTCCTGTTCGTTTCTTAGATCAATTGGCATTTGGGCAGCTGTTGAATGGCTGAATGCAGAGCATAAATTGGTGAATGTAGAGTGGCAATTCACCAGTTCAGGCTGCTGCTGTCTTTGATGGACTGACGCTTTGACCAGGAAATTTGTTAGATATACTGCTCTTTGATGTGCGATTAACTGGGATAGTTGGGGTGCAGCGTATGAAGGCGAGAACGACTAAACAGTCCCCAATGTCTTGTTCGTAGTTCCAAATGACCAGTGACCAGCAGGTTTTCGCCCATTGCATATGTTAGATATGTTGGGATATATTTAATTTCTGTTACGTTTACGTGCAAATATTTCTATGACACTGTGAGTCGCTTTACTTGTTGAAATGATAAGTTCGTGGTGTTGCTGTCGTTAATAACATTGATGCAGAAAACGTGGTATGGAACCACATGCTGATATCTTTTTAGGTTTACCTAAATTTTGCTAATGTCTAAGGATTTATTCATGGATTTAAAATGATGTTAAGTCAATATGAGTGACACTTTGATGAAGAGAGCCTCAATTCATAGTTCAAGATGTTACAGTATCTTTCATTAGATGATCATGAAAATTTTGTTGGGTATCTGCTGGCACTGCGCGATATGTTTGGGAATGAACCATTGTTTGGCATGTGTTAAATACTTTACCTTTGATAAATACTTGAGACGTTAACGATACGTGAAAGACTGCTAGGTTTGTTGTTGTGCATTACTGTTCTTGATTCAGACCCATGATGTGTTAGCTTTATTTTGAATATTGAACTTTATTCAGTTTATAAAGAACTTATTTTTATGTTATGTTTATCCCAAATGATACTCGAAATATATGACTTAAATCAATAGTCAATAGATCGTCATGGAGAAAAAAGTGAGGAGGAGATGCAGGAAAAGTGGTTTGATTTTACTGTTTAAAATCAGTAAACTGTACTTCACTAGATATTTTAGCCAGAGCTTCTTTATATGTTGCTATTTTGGATAAAACTTTGTTATTTATATTGTTTAGTTAAACCTTTGTTATGTTTTTCAATTGGTCATTACAGGGATTATGATATTAGGTATGAAAACATGATGAATTTTTGCTAAGATTTTACACGATATTAATGTAAAATTAACATTGATATGTTAAGAGATATGCTTGAAAAAGTGTTAATAGGTTACATTTTGTATGCGAAGTGTAGATGCTACTGTTGTTAGATGCGGAAATTTGTTAATGTCAGTAGTTTATTCATACGTAAGTTGTGTTAGGTTTGTGCTTCATTCATTATATTCTTAGGTTTCAGGTTATGCTATGTTGAAAACTTTACATTAATAATAAATGCGTTGTTACGCTAACTTATATATTAAATGGGTAGTAAATAAAGGTACATATTTTTATGTTATGTTTATCCAGAATGATACTCGAAAAATGGAGGCGTGAATCAATAGATCAATAAATCAAAGATGTAGGAAACTGGGGAGGTGTTAGTAGGGTTGATGGTTTAATTACTAATTTACACACATTTTACTGCTTTGATTAGTAAGCTATTACTTTTACTGCTGATATTTTGATATTTTACATGTTATCCTATAAGCGTATGTTTGCAGTGTTCTGATCTCTGAGTAATTAGACAAGGCCCATTATAAATTTTGTTAAACGCACTGTCAATAACAAAAATTAACGACCATTATGTTAGAGATATGCCCAACATAATTGGTACGACCCCCATACACTATATTGTACTGATATTCAAAATGTGAAAATTTGTTAGCATTAACGATTTATTCGTTCTTTGAACCGCTGTGCGTATGCCACCTGATGCCCAGTTGCTGTGCTATTGGCGATGCAGCTTTATTTGCAGTTATATTGAGCGATTATGTATAAAGGCTTGTTTTATGTTATCTTTGCTTTAAATGACTCAAAATGCCAGTGAAATCAGTAAAATCAATGGTTACTTAATCATAGCTGTTTATTTATTATGATTATTATATGATTAGAAAACCTCCCACATATAGTTTAGCCGCAGAGGATGAACTTTACTGTTGCTATTTATCCGTTAAGTGTATAGTAGTTGGGCCAGGTATGGTGAATATTACTGTGTTAATGTAAAATTAGCATTGATAAATAACTGACAAAGAATGTAAATAGATTACGTTTCGTACATTATGTTGGATAATTACTGTTGTTAAGATGTGTAACACGACGAGAACTTTAACCGTTTGTCGGAGTTTAAGTCTGTTCCGTTCTTATTCAATGCATTATGATGGGCAGGATGATGAATTGCTATTAAAATGGCTTTGTTACGATCGCACCATGATGGGTGATCAGTATAAAGAGCATTTTGCTGATATGTTTATTCAAATATTACACGAAATGTGACTGCTCGGCAGATCTTAGATCGATAGATCAATGAAGACGGAAAGATGAAATAAGCAGGTGGATGGTTTGATATACTGTTACTGCAAGGCTATGTAAATACTTGAGCAATTTTCTAAATATGACTTGAATCAATAGATCAACAGATCAATAGATCATGGATGGTAGTGTGTATAACGAGTTCTATTACTGATTTTTCTGATTTATGCATGATAATTTTTATGCAAAATATGACTAATCAATAGATCAATAGATCAATAGATCAACAGATCAATAGATTAATAGATCAATAGATCACGGATGGACAGGAGGGTGGCTGGATGGTGGTTTGATTTATTGTTTATTGATTTACTGATTTGGGAGTGCGGGTAAAAACGGCGGCAATTTTGGTAAATAGCTATACGGCAGACTCAGTAATAGATCAATACGTCAATAGATCTCGGATATGGACAGGAGGTGGCTGGATGGTGTTTCATTTACTGATTTACTGCTTTAGGGGTATGTAAAACGTGAAAATTTTAATAAAAAATATGACTTGAATCAATAGGTCAATAGATAAATAGATCAATAGATCAATAGATCAATAGGTCACGAAAGGGATGGGGAGGGCAGTTTGATATACCGATTTACTGATTTACTGATTTAGATTATGTAAAACATGATAATTTTAGTAAAAAAATAAAATTTGAGTCAATAGATCAATAGATCATTAGATCATGGAAGGGGTAAAGAGGGCAGTTTGATTTACTAATTTACTGATTTACTGCTTTAGGGTATGTAAGAACGTAAATATGTAAGTTATAAACATGAAAAGAATAAGAAATTTTATTTATTTATTTAATTATTTATTTTTTTGATGGTTCTGAAACCAACATTTTCGACATCTACAGACCCGATAACATATATAGGGACACCAACATTGTTGTTATTCGAATGTTTATTAACTCAGCACCGCACCGGCTCCAGCACCGGTGCCGGTACTAATTCTGACTCCTCTGACTCAGACTCCTTCTCCACTCTACGACGAGATTACGTCACCACCTTGTGCCCCTCCAAATTTTAGCCTCCGATAAG
>JABUQX010130395.1:17500-35695 GCA_015478945.1 Trachelipus rathkii
GCATTATAGTCTTTAAGTCTCACTGACGTAATTAATATACCCATAGAGGTCACAGTAATCTAAATGGTTTTACCACCACGTTTAAGACTGGAAAGGGGGCCGATTTCTTGTGGGATCAACAATGTTTAATGTGGCAGCTAATTTAGCCATAGAAGATAAAATTAAAAAGCTCATAATAAATTTTCACAGTTTTAGGTAAAGAGACTGAAGCTTTCAAGTAACTTTAAAACTTTTTCCTAAACAGTGTTGCAAAGATTAAAAACAAACTAGCATTGAAGATGCTTCAGAAGTTTTTCAAGAAGCTCACAATAAGATTGATACAATTCTGTTACAATTTTTCGATGCTATCTACGTATTAACAATGACATAAACTATGTGGAACAGTGAAACATGTTGAATCTCTGGTGAATAACTGCGATAAAATTGGTTGCAAGCCCTTAATGGAAATCAAAATCCTTGACATCCATATGAATAATTTAATGGATTGTGGAAACGTACTAGGAGAACAAATGATAAGTCCTCATTAGGGAATTCAAAAGTTTAATGTTTGAGAGTATTTTCCAATGGGTGCATAAGGAAAATATATTTTGCTTTTTCTTGTTAAGGAGATTTATGGAATAATGTAGAAAGTTAAAAAGAAAAAAATACTCACGTATAACAATTTGTGGACATATTTGACTAACTTTAGTAGAATTATATTTTAATTGTTAATAAATCCTCAAATCTATTTAAAATTGGGAATAGGAAATTCTAAAATATCTATGCCGAAGTTAGAAAAGTAAGGCTTGAAGTATATAATTGTCACATTTTATACTTGTAAAAGTAGTCAATTACGAAATAACGCTAAGAAACCAAGAACAAAACTTGTCTAATCAAGTCATTATAAATAAGCCATTTTAACCAGGAAGGAGTAGAAATTAATTTTTAGCTGATTAGAAAAAAAAGCACACATGAAATTTCTGCAAATTATTAACAAGATAACATAGTGTTTATAGAAACCAATGTTTCTACATCCTAACTAGATATCTGTGATTATAGATTTAACTAACCATGTATTATATATCAGTTTGAACGCTGATTTTTTCATTTTATTAACTATCACAGCTATTTCAAAGTCTGGTGGATAACGATTTCCCAATCAAAAGGGCATTTTGAGAGATTAATAAATATTTATGAGTTTTTATATACCATTCGTCAGATATATATTTGTTAAATCTAGTAGGAAAATGGCAAAAAAATACAAAAAAAAAAACAAAAAACATAACTTTGAACAGCAAGTCGCGCATGCTGATGCTTACATTTAGGAAACACAATCTCTCGTTTAAAAATTTATTGTATTAGTGGACCCTCTATATATAATTATATATATATATAGTTATTCTATATATTATATATATATATCACTATTAGTATATATACATTATTAGAATAATATTACTATACATCATACATACATATATATAATTATATAATATAATAATATTATTATATATGGTAAGTTTAAATTAAAAATAAACATTTAAAAACTGAATAATTGAGTAAATTAAAATTATATTATATAGATATGTGTGTGTATACCGCGGTATAACTTAGTTCTTAGACTCTTCGCTCGTTTTACGATATAAATCGTACTTTACTCAACTTCAGCAAATTTATCCTCATACTCAGATCCTCCTATACTTTCATTTTCTCTTTTGAATTTCAAGTGAAAAATATAATTTTATTAACATATGTTTCAGATATTTACAAAAAATATTTTTATACTCTTATATTTTCCGAGAATAAAAATAGATGTTTCACCACTTTATCCTTAATACTAACCCTACATGTCACTACCTCTCCCTTCAATAATAAATATCTAGATAAAATTTAATTCCTCCTGAATATTATTTCGCACTGTAATCGCCATATATTCTGTTATGTATATCATACAAAATATAGTGGTACATTCGTTGCGAGAGTTAGAAACGGTTTGTTTTATCAGCACGAATGGACTGTTACCTCCACCGTACTTATCTGTCTCCGAGGCATATTGAGTCTTAAATGATTATATGTTCTACTCTATATAGGTAAAGTATTTTATATATTATTATAATTCTATATTCATATATATATCTACTTTTAAATTTGCATAACTTTATATAGTATAAGGTTATGGAAAAAATATTTCATTATTAAATTTTTTTCCCTTTAAATAAATATATACAAGTATGTTATATATTTATATAATATCATATAAACTATACATAACAATAAAGCATATATATACTTAACATCTATTAAGAACTACGGGGGTTAAGAAAAGATGCACCAAAAAAGAAAATAATGGGAATGAGGTATAGTTATTTGAATCGGGAAGAATAATTAAATAATGATATAAATTTTATACTTTCATTCTCTATAGTATTATTACATTAAAGATATTATATTATATAGCTATATATATATAATATATATTATAAAATTAATAAATATATAATTTATATTTACTATATCTATCCAAGTTATAATTTATCTAGTAATAATACCTATCTATCACAAGTTAATCCTTATTCATCACATAATCTAATAAATATATATCTAGAGATAATTCCTCATTAATATTATATATTAAATTATCTATATATATATAATAATTATTTTAGATATTAATAATATATAGTTATCCTCAATATTATTTAATGTTTTTACTATATCTTTTATTTATATTAATTATATATATACTCGTAACTCGTACCCAGCGGATTTTATCTCGGCCCGCGCATATTGATCTACAACTCATACGATAATATACTAATAATCTGATAATCCAATTAATAATATTAATATTAAATAATCTTTATATAGCGATTATAACTCTAATCACACACCATGCTATCATAATTAAATCTCAGAATCACCCTTTCATTAACAACACTTTTCGCCATTTGTGACCCACTACCTCTTATCGAATTTATCTGGTCACATTCCATCCTTTACAATTATAGACTGTATACATTATCAACTCTTAGCATCTCATTATCCACTCTATATTCCACATTTCCTTCGTATTACTTCAATTCCCTCTTATAATTATTTACGATAGTCATATCTCCAATTTGATATATATTATTATCAGTAATATACACATTATGGATTCCTCAAATCACCAATTTTATATAAGATCATATTGATCAAAAGCGTTCTGGACCACTCCCACGACTTATGCCTATAGCTACTTTCATACGATGCTCACACATCATATTCACACACCCGGCCTCGTACCTTCCTCATCAACTTTAGGTCAGGCTCCCATACGTCGCCAGGCTCGAGCACCAATTACTCGTCTCTAGCTCTGCTGTACTTCCCTATCTCACACAGCCCTGCAGCCCCTATGCACTCCTTCCCTTGCGTTTCTGCCCCCCATCTCTGCTTTCATTATATTTTTTCGTTGCATATTGAATCCCCGCTCCTCATCCATTCATCATTGAATCCTTTTCTTTTTCCCAGTAGTACCCATCAATCCTTTTGGCCTTAGCACCCCCTTTTTTCAGTATGGAGTCCCTTTTATTACGTTTCTGTTATATTCTCACCCCCCACTCCGCTACTACTTCTCTCTATTTATCTCTTGCTCGGTGATCATTCGCGGGGGTGCTTATCCTCCCATCATCTATTCACCTTCTTATTCTTTCTCATTACTCTCTCCTCATCTTTTTTTACCTCACTCGGTTCATATAATCTGGCTTGCCATCATATACATATTAAATTTATCTAATTATCATCACTCTATCCCCCTCACCCTACCTTCATTTTCTTTGTCTCCCTTTTTCGTCTTAACGTCTGTTCATTCATGAGTTCAATCTCTGTAAAATAATCCTCTATATCTCACTATCAAATCCATCATACATCTTATTATATGTTCCTTTCACTCTATTATATCATTAGTTACTTGTATTTCGTCTCCCCCTGTTCTATTCATTATGTTTACTCACTATCTTCTTCTATTTCATAATTATCCTTCTTATTCTTATCTTTATACATAAATCTCAATACTCTACTCTATAACTATAGCTCATTATTACTTACTCTCTTGACTCTGCTTCGTTGCTCTCCCTTTTTCACGCAGCAGTATCTTTATATCCACTCCCGCCCTTTCATCGGACTACGAGTTACTTTTTCCACTGGTGATAGCCCTTCACACTCATGTTCCCACCCTTACGCACACTCTTTCGGACCTCGCTGTGTGCTCGTCCAATATATCTCATTCCACCGATCGTGGGACGGTGTATTCGCTTCTTCTCCCCGTTTGACAGTGTACGTACCCTTTCATCGCTGGCCCCGTCTGCCTTCATACTTCCCCACATCTACCTATGGCCATCCCATCTATTTACTCTATCTTTTTTTTCTCTTTTCTCGTTATAACTGCTTAAGGTGCGGTCGCAGTTATGTTACCCTCTTGTACATTTCGAATCGTCTCACTGTGTTTCCTTTTATCTCTTTTTTCGTCTTATCCTGTCAGTATTTAGTTACTTTCACGTCAGGTCTTTTCATCTCTATTGTTTTTATGTTTATATCTCTACTTCTCTATATTCTCTATACATCTCTTCTCTCATTCTTTTATCTCGTAATTCAATTCTATTTCTTACCTTTTTTTATTTATTTCATCTACCCCCCATCACGTGTGTTTCTGCATGCGGTTCGGCTCTTGGGCATAACTTCTATATTCCTCCTACGTAACCAGCTCAGCTCGGGTAATTATTATATATTCTCGTTGGCTATCTACTGTCCTCCACCGTGTATTGCCACATGCGTCTTGCTCTCTATCTGCCTATTCTCTATGTTCACTGCACCGACCCTATATATTCGCCTCCTCGTCCCTACGCTGGGGCCCCTGTCTGCCCGATTTCTCCATTATTTCTCCTTTCGCCTATAGATATTTCCTCTGATATACAGATATTTAATATGTATAATATCATAATTCTCTATATTTTATATATATTTAATATAATATTCTTTTCAATTAAGATGGTACGCTTTATATTTGCTATGGTTTCTCCCCTTCTGTACGCAGTTTGACCGCATCACGTGCCGCTTCTCTTGTAATCACCTTATTCCTCATATTTCTCACGATACAGTTAACGACTCGTCCTTATGGATTCTTCTTCCTTCTTATATGAGTCATTATTCGCACACTCACGTTTATTTTTTACAAGCTGGACGCGTCTAACACGGACATCGTGCTGCTTCTCACTGCTTTTCTATCTTTATTTATCGTTTTTTTTTTTTCACTCTTTTGTGTTCCTTCTGTAATTAATTATTTTTTTTTTAAATTTATTTTTATTATTTTTTTTTTTTATATTTAGTTAAATATCTTTTTTGTGTCATATTTTTAATATTTGTTTTATTTTTTTTTCTTTACATTTTATTTTTGCTCGTACATCTTATTTTTTTGTTTCTTATTTTATATATTTATTTTTTTTTGTTTTGTGTTTTATTTCTTAATTTCTTTACATATAATTAGTATTTTTTATTTTTTAATATATTGTTCCATCACTAATATATATTTACAGTTTTGCTTCTGCTTTTTATTTTTACTTTTAGTAATTTTTTTTTTCTCACAATCCTCCGGCATTCCCAGGGTCACCCCGCCCACTGCGTAGCGGCGTAGAGTGGTATCTCGCTCATATAATCGCGGTTGTCAATGCGAGGGGATGTGACATATAATAATCATTATGTATTCACACTATTCAACTCAGTATATATCAATAATATACATAGGATAATAAAATACATCACAGACTGCAAGTAGAGTTGATCATTAATGAGTCACACTACATCCCTCGAGTGTGTTAATGGTATTACATTTATCTGGAGATGTAAGTGACAGTGGGAAGTTTCTCCACAGTAGATACATTACATCCACATAATCTGTAATTACTCACACTCACATGTGCTATACATCAATAATACCAGTGTAATAATAATAATACTTTATAATAACTCATGTTATAATATAGTTAATTCATATCCGTTTCAATACCATACAGATTACCTGTGTATTTACACTCCAGATAATAACATTGGAGAGTGTATCATGAGTAATAATCGTTACATAATCATATCGAGAGTAGCAGCACGCCAATACCGATCACTATGCTGCATGCAATGCTTATCAGTCAATATACCATAGTCGATATAATTATCATTCGCTAGATCATATTATATTTTAGATATATTTATTAATTTGAAGTCTCATTTCATTTATTTCACATACGTATTTAATTTATTTATACAGTGCGAAGATCGCGCCGACGAAGTGGAGATAGATAGAGTGCCACATAATAGATCCTTGGAGTAGTTACATACGTAATATTATAAAAAATAGATAATAAATTTTAGATCATAACTAATTATATTAATTAATTATTATCACACTCACATCGATTTATTCCACTACTTTCCATTAAGTATAATAATCATATATATTCAATGAACCCTTTATTTATCACACATCCGTTGTTTATACTTACCACACAATTTTACCATTTCAAAATAATAATTATGAGCTCACACTCAATTGAAAAGTAAAATGAGATGTTAAATCCACCAATACATGGAATTGTTTATAATCACATACTGAGTGAATAACTAAACTACATAGCCATACGATTTAATGCATTACTCAATAGAATAATTGAGATTAGTATTCCCAATATAATTACAGCACTATTTATTTTTTGATCAATTTAGCGGATATATCCATATTTATACCCTTTAAACGTATCAGATAAACACCTGTTGCTGCATTCTCAAAGGTAATACCGCAGGGTTTTTCCAGCATCAATTTGGACGATATACATAATAGATCAGCACATCGACACATTCACACTCACATCACTATAATCAATTAAAATCCCACCGGATCACATCAACATAATAATAATCAATCTCGAATAAGTAGGTAGAGTGAGATCTCCAGAGAGTGAGGCCAATCATCTTACTAGCTTCTCGAGGATTTTTGTATTGTCGGCAAAGACAACCTAGAGCTTTCGGTGAACCCCGATTATTCTACGTCAATGTACGTGTCATATACATCCGGTACCGCCGTTGTCTTCCGGAATACATGCCCTCTGTGGTGCCGGCATTAGATCAATCGCGTCTAATGAATCCCATCGAAATGTTATGTACATTGTTGCTCTTTGTCAATATGGTTCGTAAGTGCTCGGTTTTTGCGCATTTTATATTAAACAGCTGAGTTTTGCATATTATGCTTTGCAGTACTCTTCTCCTTTTCATTTCTTCGACGCAAGATTATTCGCCTGCATCAATCATCATTATGATCGACTCTCCCTCCGTTCAAAGATATTCGTTACCCTCCTCTTTCCCGATCGTCATCTAGCGTAACTACCCTCTGAATAGTATTCTGTTGGAGATCTCCTCTTATGAGACTATCGTTCAAGAATGTTCTCGCCCCTCGTTGCAAAATCACCGAGGATGAATCTATCTGAGAAGTGCTTACCACTTACCTCCATCTCATCTCTAGATGTCTACATTCTCCATCGATTTACTGCAGTCTTCAGTGAGCACATGTGACATGTACAAGAAAATGAACATGTCACGACACTTATTCGTTGAATCCGACAGGAGTCCCCTTTCTTCTCGTTTCGCTCTCTTCCTTTCCCTCAGGGCCTGGAAGCATGTTACTCTCGGTACACAGTCTTTAATCGCATCAGGATAGTTCTTAAAGTCACATCCCTGGTTGTTATTTTCAACCTCGAAATCTCATCTGTCAACTATTTCGAGTGCATCTTTTCACTACTGTATTTAGACTAATATCTATTTCACCGACCGAAATTTCTCTTTTACCCTCCTTTCTCCCTTTCTTCCGTTTTCTCGTACAAAATAATTATATGTTCAATTCTCTATCTCCTATATCTACCTGAGAATTCATTCACCCGCTGTCACTTACATCTTACTCACATCGCAATTTTTAACTCAATATTCTTCTACTCTCTAGTCATATTCTTCGCCAATTGTCTCTTCTACTGTGCGAATAGTTTTGCACTCGTTTTCGCATATTACCTGGTCTCACCTCTTCTTTCGCACATGTGCTGGACTATTGCTGTTTGACATATTCGTTTTACACTATCAAATCTTTTCCCCCTCTGTTTTCAAAAATGTATCAGTTGCTTTTCATTGAATTCATACTTCTACACCGAATACATTAATTACTCCATCACAAATTCATATCTCACACATCACATTATGCATCTTATGGATTCATACATACTTATGATTCGCTTTAGAAGTCTACCACGAACAACTATTTTCCTAATGCTCCACACCGTTTCTTTTTTTTCTCTCATTTTCTTTTCTTTTCTTTTTTTTTTTGTCTATTTTTCTATTGTGAGTTGTTCATGGTCAGTTCAAGCCATCGCATTTGGAGAAGATATTTGGTGTCCTAGTATTGCTGTTTCAAATCATCACTTCCATATCATTGTTCCACGGGACCCCATTATACCACCCTCTCTTCAATCCATACATCTATTTTCATCTTGGGCCTCGTATATAATCTGTCTCGAATTATTTTCTTTGAGAGGAGCACTCCATCCACTCTTCCTTTAAAATTACACGCGGGTTATATTGCTGCGGACTATGTAATTTTGTTCTTTTGGTTAGGTATGCTATAAACTTTAACAGAGCATCTTTTCACGGGAACTACCTAGCTATTTTTTGCCCTGTTTCGTCTTGTTTGATAATCTACCGAATTTTCGATCTCCATTTGGGAACGGTACCTTTTCTTGTAACCCAGGCTTCTCTCATCTTCATGTTATTGTCACTTTTCTTGGGTCCGTTTCCCTCTTTCATAGCTCGGAAAGGGATCTCATTACAAAAGACGAATGCAATCATTTTGGCTATTCCCAAATTTGTATCGTGCCTTTCCTCTATGAGCTACTCTATCGCTTATGGATATGGAAATATATTTTAACTATATATATATTATATATTAGTTATATTAATTTATATATATATAATATATTATATATATATATCGTATATTATATTTATTTAGTTTATATTTTTATTATTATATAATATTACTATTATATAATTATTATACATATATAGTTAATATTTACATATACTATTTTATTATATATATTATGATATTAATTTTTATATATATATCTTTATTTATATTATTTATGTTTTATTTATTTATTGTTTAATATATTATTATATATCACTTATTTTACTATAATAAAATGAAGATAAATCTCTGAGAGAGAGAGATGAGAGAAGAGAATGAGAGAGAGAGAGAGAGAGAGAGAGAGAGAGATTTTCAACTCGAGTAACTCGTTGAAATTTTTTGACATCTTGCGGATTGCGGCATCATTCCGTTGATATATCACTAATATTCCTACATCATGATATTAATAATATTAGATTTATATTTTTTATCATAATATGTAGAATTATTAAATAACATGGTATCTAGTACATTATATATATTAATATATTATTATCATATAGCTATTATATTATACTGGTATTTAGATAGAGATGTTAGAGATGAGAGGAATGCAGCCGAGAGGAGAGAGGAAGCCATATCGAGTTGCTCGTATATATATATAGTATTATAGTATATTTTTATACCATATTAGTATATATTATAATATATATATTATATCAGTTATATATATTATAATATATATTATTATTTTATATTTTTTCTTATATTATTTCATATTATATATATTTTTATAGATAATAATATTATATATTATTTTATTATATAATATATTATATGTTTAATTGAGGGGCTATATTAGTAGGGGGGGGGTGGTATGTTTATTATTTTTATTTACTTTATTTATATTCCATTTTTATATATATATATTATAGTACTGTACAGTATATACTTTTGATTTGCTTATTATATATTAATTATATAGTTTACTTATTTAGTTTTATTTCTTATTATCATATTATATGAGTTATATATATTTATTACTTATTATTGTTATTTATTATATTATCGTTATTAATTAGGTCCACTATATATATATATCTATATAGGTATATATAATTGTATTTATACTATATTTTTTGGTTTTTATTTACAGTATGTCACCGTGGACCTACCTTTACTACAGGGCAAAGTCCCTTTGCAGGGATGGGTGAGGGGGGTGTGCACTTCCTGCGAATGACAGGCAACTCATCTTTGCGGGAAATATCGGCATAATGAGTCTATCTATGACCATGTCTGGGGTGTGAAGTGCGGGAGATTAAATTCAGCAGGGACACACAAAGATGAGCATGGAGAAGAGAATTCTACAGAAACGGAAGTGGCTGGACAGAAAGGAAGCACCATTGTCAGGCGAACTATTAGCCTTCGAGTTGCCAATATTCCACACAAAACTCAATGGCGCAGTACTTCAGCCTACCGTCCTTGTGCTAACGCTAGAGAGTCGTAAAGGTGGAGGTCGCCGAGGACACACGCTTTCCCGTAGGAGCACTCTGCCGCTAACGGTACCTATAGAAAACGAGATAAATCAACTAACATCGGCGCGTTTCCCACAAGATTATAGAGTGGTCAATGTGGAATGATGAAAAGTATACGTCGTTTGGTTAACCAGTTTTATTAAGTCTTTCTTTTTGTGCTATTTTGACATCAACCTCATGTCCAAAATTCTGCTCCACGTGAGTGATAACCTTAGAGCTCCCTCTTATTTTATCCAGATAACATTGAGTAGCTAGTAATAACTTCCTGTTCTTTGTAATGTCTCCATACAAGGGCCGTTCGATGAGTGTCTCCCTTGTAGTATGCTTGTAGAGCAGCTGTGAGAAGAGGCATAAATAAAGTTGCCTGCGATGTCCGCAACAGAAAACCCCTAGTTTCTTTTGAGGCCTGTTGTGGTTGTGGCCCTAGCAGGGAACCCGTTGTTGATGTGTAGGTTTCCAAGGACATTTCTGGTTTTTGTTTTTATGTTATAGGGGGCCAAGGATGTTTATATTTGTCAACAGGAGAGACGACAGAGAACCGCTGAAAGAGATAGGAAAGTTGGAAGGTGTTTTTAGAGAGGGAGATTGTTGTAGAAGTTGAGTGTTTTTAAAGAATAAATTTTCACAAGGGTTGAGATGAGGCCCCACCGTGTGGCGCGGAAATCCTATCCTCGGATTTCAGCGAGAAATTAGTTAATCGGATTAAGATTAAGAATCGAGAGGCATTCTAGAAGTAAAAGAGGGAGCCAGAATTGAAATGAGTTGAAGATGAAGGGTCCGAGCTCATCGTGCCATAAGCGAGTGGTGACAGAGTTAGATGTGGCAGGTGAGACAGATCCATCTAATCTGAAGAAGCTAAGACCATGATAAGTAGGTAGAATAAGACAGGAGAACCCTGAGGAACACCACAATTAACATTTGAAAAAGTTAGAAGAAGTTCAGCCTCCCGTCAACAAACAGCCGACATTAGCCGTTTGAGCGGAAGAAAACTAGACATAAGTTAGCGGCGCAAAAGTGACAGGAAGGAAACGTCCAAAAGGAGGGAGCTTGGCAGAGTCAGTACCTTGCCGTGCCCATATACCCGTGGCAAATGGTCTTGGATATATGTTAAGGCGCACCGGACCAAGGTGTCTCTTGGTTGTCGCGCGAGTTTCCGTAAGGGTCGTGTGGAATCTATATTAGGAATTTCAAGTGTTGTACGAGATAGGGAATATAGGGTGGATGTAGGGTTTTGAATTTTCGCCAGTAGTGGCCTTCGTTTAGCGGCGTGGCCGAAAATTGTCCAGCTTCAGCTTGGGCGTTTTAGGAGGTGACGGAAAAGGTAGAGTGGCATTATCCTGTAAATCTGTTTTCTCCATTGGCAGCATTTTTCGTTGATTGCTGATGTACGTAGTAAATTGGAGGAGGTTGTAGTAAGCGGGTGTCAGGAGGGTTTTAAGATGCTCTAGGTTCGCTAGATCAATACCAGGAGGTGAGAGGCATATAGGGCGTGGGGATACGTTAGAACCTTGTGTGTTCGGCCAAGGAGTGACTCTAGATTGCGCTGCGGGGCTTACCTCTTTTTTCGCGGGGTGTAAATCGGTGGAAGGCATCATCGTCGTGCTTTCCTACGACTCGGAGTCATTGGTGTTATCTGCCTGGTATTAATGTGTTAGCTATTTTTGTGGAGCACATCAAATCGGCGAAGTAATTCTTAAAGTGTGTTGATCTGCTGAGGGGCAGGCGTCAGCACTGGAAGCACAGATAGCTCCCTTCAATAACTCGGGGAGGAATGCCCAATCCCGGGCCATCCGCCTTCCTAACAGCATTCGTTAGAGGGTTTCCGAGGGAAGCCCATGCACCCGTAATCGTTAATGTGATCCACAGGCAAAAGGCATATGGACAGCCTGAAGAAAAGGAAGTTGGAGGATGAGGAACGGGTGCCAGAATCGATCCAGCGGTTGAGTTAGGGAATGAGGAGGCCCGAAAGAGATTGGCCCTTTTTTCAGTTGGAGAATTAGCAAACAGATCATCATCAGAGCGAATAAGAAGTGGAAAGGCAGAGATTGACAGAAGTTGTTAGAGAATGTTTTTGGCGCAGAAGGCCAGAAAGATTTGTCAGTAGGGAAAGAGAACCAAGGAGGGTAGCGCACTTGTCGTTTGAATGAATTTCGTTTAATGAAAGTCCGAAGAGTATCCCTGCAACGATTTTCCTAGCAGAATGAAAATTAGCAAGGAGAATAGGAGAAACGAGAATTTTTCCACTCCCGATACGCACTGTCTCTAGGCTGAATGGCCAGAGAGAACAAGCACGACTGAACCATGGATTATGAGGAGAGAAAGATTTCGTCGAAGAAGGAATGAACAGCCTGCTCAACCCATCAACGACTACAGCTCCCACCTTATCGGCAGAAGTCGAAGCGTCAATACCAGAACAAAGCAGTCATTCCAAATTATAGTTTTAGCGTAGAAGCGACGCAACGCCCCCCAATCCGGCCCCGATCAAAGTGCCAGAAAAAACGAGTAGGGGCGCAGGATGGAGCTGTTGGAGAAGAAGTATTAAATTAAGGAAGATATACGGTTGCTGGTCAGTATTCGTACCGAAGGAGCGAAAGTGGTGTATTTAAGAGAGAAGGACTAGACTAGTGGTGAAACATAGGTCCAAGTGTGTTCCAAGAATTGGTTAGGACGATCCCGAATGTGTGTGGGTTCTTTAATTAGTTGCTTCCAGATCGTTGAGAAATGCCTGAATGATTCGGCTCCTCCCCACCTAAATCGGTATGAGAGGAGGGCCCTGGCCCCAACGCATTCTCAGCTGGTTATGTCCATTGAAATGGTCCCCTAAAATAGAGGACTCTACAGTAATTTGGATTGTGAAGATATCAGTCTCGTGTAGAGTACGTAAGATATTCAAAAGGCCGTGAAAATCCTTTTCTGTTAGGGAGAGCAGTAGCCAGAAGCACAGGATACTTGTAAGTAGAACGGAGAAAGATTTAACCATAGAAAACATGGCGAAATTAGGAGATTCGAGATTGACGAGACGTGTTACAGGAGTGTTTATGTTTAACATAGGCACATAACTCCCCTTTTAATAACCAATTTATGAAATAAAGTCTATAACTATACCTATATTAAACGAGTTAGAGGAAGAATTCTTAGCTATCTGGGTTTCAACAATAGCAAAAGGTTAGGGCTAGAGTTTAACGAGTGGTGGGGGTGCTTCTACGGATGCAGAAGTTAGAGAGTAAGCCCGCGGCATGTTTGGTAAAGTCGATAGAAAGCCCGAGTCTGTGCAAACCCGCCATCACACACACGCACAGACACAATCACAACAACAAAAAACAACAGACAAAAACAGACAGACAAACGAAAGCTGAAATCAGATTAAAAATGTTCACTCGAAAATTCACTAAAAAAAAACGTAAATGATTAAAATGCTAAAACGCGTATTTACAATAATTCAGTAAAGACTGAAAAAAAAAATCGAAGGAAAAAGGTACAAAATAATTCATTCAGAGACCATAGACAGATTTACGAATAAAAAAATCTACAGATCATTCAACAATAAAATGAGAAACCAACCTATAAAATTGAAACTAATATGCAACTAAATACGTAGGTGTTAGTGTTATGCAAAAACCCTTTAAAAAAAAATAGAAACAAAATCTAAAAATAAATAGTTAAAAAAGACGAAAGGAAAAAATAATATATATATATAATATCATCTAGTATGCTCAAATGTAAATATTTATATTTAAATATATTATATAATAATATATATATATATATATATATATAATATATAGTATAATATAGTAGGGATATATATATATATATAATATATATATATATATATATTATAAGTATATTTTTGGTTATATGATATATACTATATATTATAATATATAATAATATATATATATATATATACTAGAGCACCGTGGATGGCCTGTGGTTAGAGCATCCGGTTCAATGTTACCACCTGTTACTTCAGCAACGCGGAGGTCCAGTTTTCGAATCCCGCTGAGAGAGTAAAAATGTCTTCCTGTGCTAGTTTAAACTGTTTAGACTAGCTTAAACTTTTTAAACAAGTTTAAACTTTTACTATTTTAAACTTTTTAGACTAGAACTCTTAAAACTTTTTAGACTCAAGTTTAAACTTTTTAGACTCAAGTTTAACTTTTTTAGACTAGTTTTTAAAAAAGAATGTTCTCTTTCATCTCAAATTTCATAGAATTAGAAGTTTTAGAATATTTTTAAGACCTTTTCAAACAAGATGGTAAAATTGTTTTACGGATGGTAAACTATTGTAAGAAAGACAAAACTTTTTAAACAAGTTTAAACTTTGGTTTTAGACTATAGTTTAGTAATTATAACACCTAGTTTAATAAAAAATTTTTAGACTAGTTTAAACTTTATAGACCAATAGTCTAAACAAGTTTAAACTTAAGTTTAGAACAGCAACATAACTAAAACAACCCAATAACCAGAAACGAAAGTTTAAACTAGCCTAAAAAGTTTAACAGAGTGTTCCAAAAAATTCTTAAACTATGACGTCAATTTAACTGTTTAAAAAATTTTTTGAACTAGTTTTAAAAGTTATTAAGGACAGTCGAAAATGTTTAAACCTAGTCCTAAAAAGTTTAAAAGCGAACTTGTCTCAAAAGTTTAACAGTAGTGATTAGTTAAAAAAGTTTAAACCTAGTCCCTAATAAAAAGCTTTTAAACTTGGTCTGTAAAAAGTTTTAAACATAAAAACTAGTGGCGGTGGCAGCGGCAAAAGTTTAAACTAGTCTAAAGAGTTTAAACTAGTCTAAAAAGTTTTTAAACTAGTCAAGAAGAAGTTTAAATTCTTTAAAAAGAGTTTAAACTAGAATCTAAAAAAGTTAAAACTAGCCTAAAACATTTAAAACTAGTTTTAACAAGTTATAACTAAGTCTAATTAAATTTTAACATATGTCTAAAAAGGTTTAAACTAATGTCTAAAAAGTTTCAACAATTAGTCCTCAAAAGTTAAAAATATCTAAAAAAGTTTCATCTTGAATAAAAAAATTAAATTAGTCTAAAAATTTTAACTAGTTTAAAAAATTTTGAACTATTCAAATAAAAGTTTAAACTAGTCTAAAATGTTTAAACTAGTTAGACTAGTTTAAACTTTTTAGACTAGTTTTAAAATTTTTAGACGTAGTGTTGGAACACATTTTAGACATAGGTTTTAAACTTTTTATACTGAGTGTTATCATTATCTCAAAGGTTAATACTTGGAAGAGATATTGAAAGAGAAATGGATGCTGAAGAGTTTAAACCTTTTTAATTAACTTTAAAACTTTTTTTAGACTAAGTTTAAATTTTAAACTAGTTTTCCGTTAACCTCACGTTTTAAACTTTTTAGAGCTAAGTTTAACTTTTTTATAACTAGTTTAAAATTTTTAGAACTAATTTACACATTTAAACTAGTTTAAAATTTTAGAATTAGTTTAAATTTTTTAGACTATTTTAAACTTTTTAACGTTTAAACTCTTTTAGACTATTTTTTAAATTTTTAAAACTAGGTTAAACTTTTTAAACTAGTTTAAAATTTTTAGCTAGTTTAACTTTTTAAGGCTGTTTAATACTTTGGGGTTAATAGAACGTTAAACTTTTTTAACTAGTTTTAAACCCATTTTTAGACTCTTTAAAACTTCTTCCCATTAACACAGTTGCACTTTTTAGAACTATGTAATTTTTTTAAACAAGTTTAAACTTTTCAACAAAGTGGTTTAAACTTTTTAAACTAGTTTTAAACTTTTTAGACAAGTTTAAACTTTCTAACTAAAGTTTTAAACATTTTAGATTGAGGATAATAATTTGATCTAGGTTTCAAAATTTTTCAAATAAGTTAAAATTTTTTAGACTAAGCTTAAACTTTTTAAACAAGTTTAAACTTTTTAGACTATTTTAAAACTTTTTAGACTAGTTTAAACTTTTTAGACTAAGTTTTAAACTTTTTTAGTTTTATTTTAAATTTTTTAGACTAGTTTAAACTTTTTAACTAGTTTTAAACTTTTTAGACTAGCTTAAACTTTTTTTTAAACGTTTAAACTTTTTAAACTAGTTTAACCTTTTTAGAAATATTTAAAAACTTTTTTAAGACTACGTTTAAGACTTTTAGACTAGTTTAGAAACTTTTTAGACAGTTTAAACTTTTTGGACTAGTTTAAAACTTAAACAGACTAGTTTCTAACTTTTAGACTAGTTCGAAATGATTTTTAGACGTAAGTTTCAACATCGGTTTTGAGACTAGTTTTAAAATATTTTTTTTAACACGTTGTAACAAGAAAGACGAACATAAGCGAATACGAATTTCACGACTAGTTTTGAACTTTTAGGCATAAGTTTTCTAACCGAAACTTTTTTGTAAACACATGTCGCAATCGCTGGGACTAGCAGCACGCACAAAGCCTTTAATAGAAGTTAAGAAACTAGATAGCATTTTAATAACGAACGATTACAATCGTATCAACGTTTAAACCGCTTTTAGAACTAGCTTAAACCTTCTTAGACTAGTGTTAAAACTTTTTTAAGACTACGTTTTTTAAACTCTTTTAAAGACTAGTTTTATATTCTTTTAGCCAGTTTAAAAATTTTTAGACTAGTTTAAATTTTACTAGTTTTAACTTTTTAAACAAGTTTAAAACTTTTTAGACTATTTTAAACTTTTTAGACTTAAGTTTAAACTTTTTAGAACTAGTTTAAACTTTTTTTTTAGACTAGTTTAAACTTTTTAGACTAGTTTTAACTTTTTAGACTAGTTTAATAATTTTATTATACAAGTTTTAAACTTTTTCAAACTAGTTTTAAATTTTACAGCAGAAGAGAACTTTTTAAACAAGTTTAAACTTCTTAGACTAGTTTAAACCTTTTTAGACTAGTTTAACTTTTGTTTAACTAATTAAATATCATAAATATTTAATAACCCTTTTTTGGGACTATTTAGAACTTTTTAAGACTAGCCTTTAAAAAACTTTTTAGGACTAGCTTTAAAACACTTTTTAGAACTTAGTTTGGAAACTTTTTTGAGGGCTAAAAAATAAGAGACTAAGTTTAGGAAATTTTGTTTGAAAACCTAGTTTCTGAAAATGCTTAGTGTTCAGTACGCTTTTATCGTATAGGCTTCGGGGCGCTTTTGTGGGAGACCTTTCTTAGCATCTCTCTCCAGTTTAAGAATTTTTAATTGTCAAATTTCTTACTTATAGAGCTGTGTGTTGTTAAAGCCAGTTTCTTTTTAAAACTACCTTACTTTAACGAACATAGCTGCTTTATAAATCTTTTTTATTATAGTTGTTTTTGTTTTAAACCAATTTCTTAGACTAGTTTAAACTTTTAGACTAGTTTAAAACTTTTTAAGACCTTGAAAAACATTATCAATAAACTAGTTTTATAATTTTTTTTAAAACTTAGTTTAATTCAATTTTTTTTATGACTTAGTTTTTTTCTATTTTTATTTAATTTCATTCTTTTTTGTATCTATTTAATTGTCTCTGGGTGATGTGCTTTTGGGACCGCGGTTTGTTTCTTGTTTGCTTTTTTTGGGGTTGGCGGTCGTGTTTGCTTAGTCTGGTTGTGGGTGGTCTGCGGTGGGCTTCCGGCGGTGGTTTTCATCGGGTTTTTTATTTTTTTCATTTCTTTCTTTATTGTCCTCTTCTCTTGCGCTTCCATCTGTTTTTCCATCACTTCTTTTAGCTATTTAAC
>JABUQX010130396.1:0-2500 GCA_015478945.1 Trachelipus rathkii
GTGTGCTAGTTTCAGTTATCAATGAGGTGTTTAATCGTTTTCGCGTTTATCGTGAAAGCGCTTTCGCGTTTTCATAACTGTGTGTGTGTGTGTGTGTGTGTGTGTGTGTGTGTGTGTGTGTGTGTGTGTGTGTGTGTGTTATTATTATTATTATTATTTCATTAATTATAATAAAATAAATAATTAATAATGATAATAATAATAATGAACAAACAATAATAATAATGTATAATAATAACAGTTCAATGAATATTTTATTAAAGTAATTATAGTCAGATAAAAAAATCAACCAGCAAGAGATAAGCATATTTAATAAAGATGTAAATAATAATATACTTAATGTGTGACTTAAGGTTTAATTCAAAAATACAGGGGTACACACTTGGTTCTACATCTACACACACATATACACACACTCACTATATATATATACAAAGAGAGAGAGAGAGAGAGAGAGAGAAGAGAGAAGAGAGAGAGAAGGGAGAGAAGAGAGAGAGAGAGAGAGAGAGAGAGAGAGAGAGAGAGAGAGAGAGAGAGAGAGAGAGAGAGAGAGAGAGAGAGAGAGAGAAGACTAAAATGTAATCTTGTTTCTGCTTAAGGCAAATAATTTAGTTTTATTGGTAAGTCATCGACTTTGCCAGCATTTGGCCAGCAATACTTACAATTTTCATTGGCACTTTTATTTGAGCATTTTCATGGACTTTCCCCTAAAAATAACTAGCATGGTACAGTAGGTGTGTGCACCATTTACAGGTTTTTAAGCGGACATTTCATAAGATTTTATTGTGCATTTAGTTTAATATCTAGTGATTTATCACAGTACAAAGGTACACTGTATTAAAAGTCTGGTCATGACTCTCTCTCTCTCTCTCTCTCTCTCTCTCTCTCTCTCTCTCTCTCTCTCTCTCTCTCTCTCTCTCTCTCTCTCTATCTCTCTCTCTCTACTCTCTCTCTCCTCTCTCTCTCTCTCTCTCTCTCTCTCTCCTCTCTCTCCTCTCATATCTCACTCACTCAAAAAATTGTCACATACTTTTAAGAGATTTTAACATCTTTTTGTGCCTGTAAAAATCTAATTATTTTATCACAAAAAAAAACAAGTAATGAAAAACTCTAGTGACTATATCTTTTAGCAATAGACTTATAAAAACAGCTCATAGTATTATATTGCCCAGAAAATAGTCAGAAGAGATCATGAGAACATGCCTTTTTAAGAATAAGCCTAGGAGCTTAAATTTTGGCAAATTTCTAAAAGATTTACTCAAAACTTAAAATTAATCAAAACCTTAGAATATATATATATATATATATATATATATATATATATAAATATACATATACATATATTTATTCACTTATTATCAACTGCTATATACTAACATGTATATCCCACCTCAAGGGAATAGCAACCCTATTATAGAAGGGAACTTTCACTAGGAAATTGATAGGTAGGTAATTGATACCTAGGGATCAAATCCCTGGTGTGTTGAATTAGATTGAGATAACTGGTATAAAGTACTATTTAGTACTAAGAAAAATGACGTGAGATTATAATTAACATAAGGTATAATATCCTTCAGTATTTGTGTAGATAAAATCTAGTTATGCCTCAACATGCCGAGGATGATTATCAATCTCAGTCCCTCTGAATTCTACAGTGAGATTTATTCAGTACAGAAGTGATATAGGAAACAAATATATTTGTATGAATATTTTCCCTTTTATTATGGTTTTAATAAATATAGAACAATTCAAAATTTGTAGGAAGGAGGGAAAAATCTTTACATTTCTTTTGTTTACACAAACTAAATAAAGGGAAGAAAAGGCGAAATCCCTTTAAATTGTTTTTCTGTACTAATTTTTCCAGCTCTTCTAACACTTTTGGCGCGAGGAATCAATGGACATGGGTGTGCTTTCTCAGACCAACTTTATTAAAATAGGTGAGTTTATTCATTGACTTTTATTTACTCTTTGTTGAAAGATTAGAAAGTGGCCAATATTTAATTTCAAGTATTTTTGACTCTCTTCTTTTATTTTGCACTCGACATTATCTTTATTATTTGAGTTTGTTATATCATTCGTTGAAACTTTTTTTTATGTAAATCGATCGAACGTTGCTTTACTCTCTCTCTCTCTCTCTATATATATATATATATATATATATATATATATATATATATATATATATATATATATATATATATATATATATATATATATATATATTTATCAATATATATAAGCCCTTTGTTGTTGCGTTCGCTTGGGGTGCCACGCTGTTTGTGTTTCAAATCTTGCGCATAGTAATGTATGTATGTAATATGTGTAATATGTGTAATATGTGTATTAATAATAATATATATATATGTAATAATATAATAATAATATAATAATATATAATCATAAAGAAAAACTAAAATAGAGGTTTCTGAAAAAAAGACAACTTCTTTGCTGCCAAATCTGCCATTAAATAAAACAAAGAAAAATTGATCTAAGTTTAAAA
>JABUQX010130396.1:12500-35000 GCA_015478945.1 Trachelipus rathkii
AAAGTAATAGCTGAAAATATTTTATTTCTAATATACTATGATATACTAATACAAAGGGTATTGGAGGGGGAGAGTCATTTTTTGCAAATCAAAGAAAAAATTGATAACTTTTTTATTTTTCATCTAGTTGGTAAGAAATTTTCAGAGCATATATATAATTGGGGAAGATATACATTTTTTATTTAGATAAATGTTTTGTATACAAAAGCGTTTTGCTGCTAGCAGCTCACTGTAAAAAAAAATCCAAAACAGTAGCAAATATATTTTTTATATAAAAAAAAATTAACTTCAAAAAAGTGCATCATGCTCAGTTATATATGATCAGAAAAAAATTAAACTTATTGGATAAATGAAAATTAAAATTGTGATTTTTTCATTTTTTAGTTGTCCAAAAAATGTTTTCTCAAATAATGGTAGCATATAACTTTTTTATTATTCATCCAATCACTATTAATGCACACCACCCATATGGGGAAGATACAGTTTGTTTAGATAATTTTTTGGGTATACTGAACATATTGGCTATTGCTCCTGAGAAAAATTTCAAAATTTGGTAATAGTTCGGAAAAGGGTAATCCTATGAGATATTAATATTTTAGAAAACATAATTGATTATATATTCCCATCAAAAAAGGTTGATATGTCTTGTATATTAAAGAATGTGTTTGAAATCATGCAATCAATATTAAAAAAAAAAAATTTACTCTAGTATAAATAAATATAATATGTTTTTTTATATATATATATATATATATATATATATATATATATATATATATATATATATATATATAATAATAAAAATATATATATATATATATATATATATATATATATATAGAGAGAGAGAGAGAGAGAGAGAGAGAGAGAGAGAGAGAGAGAGAGAGAGAGAGAGAGAGAGAGAGAGAGAGAGAGAGAACCCAATTAATTAAAGGTAATAATCATTTGTTTCTACAATCACGTAAAACATGATTAACAGAAATAAGGAAGTTTGTATTACAATTGAGAAGCAAAGTACCTATAATAGTAATAATAATAATAATAATAATAATAACCAACAATAATATAATAATAATAAAGAATATCCCTCTATTTCATATTCCTAAAAGTAGTCTCCATATAATTCTTCATTAACCCATGCCTCAGTTATGCAAATAATATTTAGTTTCTCATTTATGGTATAACTAATCAGCTCATTTTTTTTATTTTTAAGGCTATGAGCATTTGTGTAAAAACATTTGATACTCGAAATGCTGTTATTTTTATTGCTATCATCATTATTTAAACCTGTAACAACACTAGTTTTATTTATCTCCCCACTATTACAGTTACCATTGCTATTATTCGTATCCAGATTTAGCCCGCCACCCCCAACTTTACCTGTATAATCAGTAAAGGTTAGGGATACTTGCCATCTACCAGTTAGGATACTTAAGATTTGTTAGGGTTCATTAGAAGTACCTGTAAAGCTTTTATATAACATATATATATATATATATATATATATATATATATATATATATATATATATATATATATATACTCTATCTATATATATACTTCTTTAGGGAAAACGAAACACATGGGGGAAAATGAAACACTACTACCACTCATCTTCATCATGATAAAAATTTTAGAAAAATTAAAAAATTGGTAGCTTTTAGAGGTTATTTAGTTACTTAGGGCTTTGAAATTTTTTTTTCATTTAAAATGATGTAAAGAAAACTGATATTTTTAACTAAAAAAATTTCCAAAAATTGCAGATAAAATATTTAGTAAATTTTTATGTGTAAACTAAGAGTTGTACAAAAAAAAACGCAAAAGGATTTTTTCTGAAATTTCAACACCGCTTGTAGTTAAGACCAATATAAGTACTGCTATTAATACTTTTCAATAATTATATTTAGTTTCTTTGAAATTACTACTTTTGTAAAGTGGGGGAAAATGAAACACCCTTGTGGGGGAAAATGAAACACATTATATTTAGAGAAGAAACATATTTTTCATGTTAAATCCCTAGAATAATATTTATTTTACAATACATTTATGCACATAATCATTTATACTAATGATTCCCCCCAAAAAAAAGCATTTCCTCAACCACCTAATGAAGTACTGCCAGACATAAATGATTATGCCCTAGTTGAATACAAAAGTCAGAATACAAATATTCAACCATTTCCCGATGTTGGAAAAATTCTTGAAAAGGATGAAGATGGCACAAGTACTGTAAAATTTGAGAAAAAATGAAACTTTCCAAAAAGGACTCGCAGGTTATTTAACTTTTAAGGAGCCATCTGCAGAAGACATAAGTCTTGTAGAATATACTCAACTCATTCAGAAGTGGGATGTGAAAGATATTAGGAGAGGTGTTTTCTATTTTAAAAACTTCCAAAGAGAAGGCATTAGTTTAAGATATTGAATATATATATATATATATATATATATATATATGCTATATATATATATATCAACTTTGCTGTATATATATATATATAGCATATATATTTATATATATATATCTTTCTATATATATAACATATATATATATATATATATATATATATATATATATATATGATGGTATATATCATTTTCCTATAAAATATTTGAGGTGTTTCAAATTCCCCCAGTGGTAATTTTTAACCTTTTTTTTTTTTATTTCAAATGATTTGTTTTAATTTTTTAATATGAAAAGGTTGCATTATGTCTACATTTTCACATAGTAATGCTAATATAATGATATTATGAAATTCTAATTTTTGGCATACATTCAATTTTTGAAAAGCTAAAAAGTTTCATTTTCCCCTTTTTACATGGTATATATATATATATATATATATATATATATATAATATGTATAAAAATATGTATATATAATATATATATATATATATATATATATATATAATATATATATATATATACATAATAATATACTAACTAACAATAATATATATATATATATTATATATATATGTATATATAACCATAATATCATATATATATATATATATATATATCCAACAATTGCCCGTTCAAACTTTCTATAACAACCAATATATAACAACTGCTCAATAGCAATATAATATATATACATATATATATATATATATATGGTCACACTTTAAAAAAAAACAAAATCTTTAACACTGTTTTTCTCCTCATACACTTGACATATAGAAATGCTATGGTATGCATGTTATAGAGGTTGGTTTTAGTGAAGGTATGGAATAGGTATTAATTTTTTTTTCTTTAAAATCATTTTCATTACTCCTCGTTTTGAGTTGTAAAATGGGGTAAAAAAAACAAAACAAGGGGTAAAAAAAAAATAACTTTCTAAGCTACTTTCAGCTACTTTCAATGCTTCTAGCCGTTTTACTGAGTGCTCATGTACTTTCCTGAGTGTTTTTCACCCATACCCCCTTTGTTCTAGTTCTTCTATGTACTTTCATGAGCATTTTTCTCCCTACGCCCCTTTGTTCTAGCCTCGTCATCATTCAGCTACTTTCCAAGCTACTTTCCAACTTTTATGTACTTTTATGAGCATTCTATGCTCTGACGTCATCACTCAGCTACTTTCCAGAGCTACTTTCCAAACTACTTTCCATATTTCCAGCTACTTTCCAAACTACTTTCAATGCTTCTAGCTGTTTTCCTGAGTGCTTATGTACTTTCCTAATCATTTTTCACCCCTACCCCCCTTTGTTCTAGCTATTCTATGTACTTTCATGTGTTTTTCTCCGGACCCCCTTTGTTCTAGCCACCTCATCATCATTCAGCTACTTTCCAAGCCACTTTCCAACTTTTATGTACTTTCATGAGCATTCTATGCTATGACGTCATCACTCAGCTACTTTCCATATTTTCAGTTACTTTCCAAAGCTACTTTCCAAATTTCCAGCTACTTTCCAAACTACTTTCAATGCTTCTAGCTGTTTTCCTGAGTGCTCATGTACTTTCCTGAGCGTTTTTCACCCCTACCCCCCTTTGTTCTAGCTCTTCTATGTACTTTCAGACCCTACCCCCTTTGTTCTAGCCTCGTCATAACTCAGCTACTTTCCAAGCTACTTTCAGCTACTTTCCAGGCTACTTCCCAACTTTCATGAACTTTCCTGAGCCTTCTATGCTATAACATCATCATTCAGCTACTTTCCAGAGCTTTACAGAGCTACTTTCCATGTTAATAATAACACATCCAGGTTAAAAAAAAACTTACCATTTTGAAAAATTTGATGGGAGTAAAAAATTTTTTTAGAGGACATAAAATAATTTAAAAAATTATTAGTTTGCCCAAGTTCCTCCATCAATATGTAGTAACTACCAAAAAAAAATTTTTTTAAAATGTAATACATTTGAAATGGTAGCAAAAGTTGTAAAAACGGTAAAAAAGTTTTGCAGCCATTTTTTAACTGGGGTTCGACATTTGTTATCGCTGATTACTGTCAATTTAGAGCAGCCCATTTTCTTTTGGCATTTTTTATAGATAATAAAGAGGGCTACCAGAATAGCCCATAAAATTCAAAAAAATATTTTCAGGAAAGGGGGGAGGGGTTTTGTTTTTTTTACCCCACCAACATCAGAAACCCCATCTGACTATATATATATATATATATATATATATCACTCTTCACACATATATGTAACTAATATATATATATATATATATATATATATGTATATATGTATATATATATATATATATATAATAATAATAATAACGTATATAATATATATATATATATACGGTATATATATATAATAATAATAATAACTGCTCAATATAATATGTAATATCGATAAATTTGCATCCTTGTATGAATTTGATTAGCATATATATATATATAACTATATAATATATGTAGCAATATAAAACAACAATCTCCGTGTAATACTAATTATTTAAAACGAATTCATAACGCATATATATATACGCAATAATCCATGTACCAAATATTTGGATCCGTACCAGGGTTAACTCTGGAAAGTCAGGGAGATATCAGTGAAAGTCAAGGGAAAAAAAATGGTCATGGAAAGTCAGGAAACGTTTTAAGATATGCTGAAAGTCAGGGATTCCAAAAAAGTCAGGAAAATTTTAAAATTACAAAAACATATGAGAGAATGATCCATGGACCAAGTTATATTTTTATATATATTTTTTTCCTTACTGTATAATTGTGGAATCAAGAGATGTATTTGATAAGTGAATGAAAAAGATGGGCGAGGAAATGACATTCCATAAATCTGCTTTTATCCTGTTTCTTTCTTTTTACTTTTAGTTCACTATTACCTACAATTCTTCCTATTCTGTTCGTAGGGGTTGTTCCAAGTTCATCCTTTTGATTGAAGGTGATTGGTGTATGGATGTTTTTAGACTGTATGACTTAATCTGTTTATATATTTTTCTCTTTAGGGATTTATACTTTTGAGGTTTATTTTTTGAGGTTTGACGAAGTGATTTTGGTTTTGTGCAGTTGAAGGTATTTTTATTTATTTATAAAATGACTTCAAACAAAAAAGCTAACTTTAACGACCAGTGGTTGGACGTCAAACTGAACCCACAGTTTATCAGGTGGTTGGGTAAAGGACCTGATAGTTCCAAGGCATACAGTAAAGTATGTAAAAAGACCTTTGATCTATCTAACATTGGACGCCAAGCAGAAGTTTCACATTCAAGAGAGGAAACTCCTTTGAATTTAATCAAAACTCGGCAGGACCAACCATCATTGAAAAACTTTTTTGTTATGTGTTCTAATAATACAAATATTAGTGAAAGTGTGTGCACTGAAAATTATGCCATTCCATGTAACTTCTAATAATCATACCAACCGATTTGTATGACCTGGAAGTGTTCCAATAATAACCAACCAAAACCAGTTTATCAATCAGTTTCATCTTTTTGCATTAAAGATGATGTTACAGGATCTGAAATACTATGGGCATTAAAGGTGGTGGATGATAAAATGTCTTTAAACTCGTGTGCAGATATAAGGGAAACATTAAATTAATGTTTCCAGATAGTGCGGTAGCTTCAAATTTTAAAATGGGGCCGATGTGATTAACCATGGACTTGCTCCCTATTTTTCTAGAAAGCAAAAGCACAAGACACTCTACTTTGCAGTAAAGCTCATATATATATATATATATATATATATATATATATATATATATATATATATATATATATATATATATATATATATATATATATATATATATATATATATATATATATATATAATATTTTTATAAATGTGTTATATATATATATATACTCTATATATATAATATATATATATATATATATATATATATATATATATATATATATATATAACTAATATATATATCTTTTTCTTTCTTAATATATATATATATATATAACTTATAACAATATATATATAACCTTATATATATATATATTATAATATTTTCAGCATTAATATATAAAATATGAATTCTAATTATACTCAAAGGTGTTTTGACCCCTTCAATTACCACAAAAAAGTAATTTTAAAGGGGTTAATTAAAATTACACCTTATTTAAAAGAAAAATATACCGAACTAAAAACAGAGAAAGCTTTGTTTTATCAACTAGAAACTGCATTGGAAAATCATACTCCAGTTGGAAAGTACAGATCAGGAATTTGAAGGTGCATAGAGGCACATCCAGGGAAACTTATCACAGAACTCTTGAGTGTAGTAACTAACAACAACCATATATATATATATATATATGCTACTATATATATATACTATATACTATATATATATATATTATATATTTATATATATAACTATATATATATATAACTTAACAACATATATATATATATATATATATATATATATATATATATATATATAGTATCTCTTCTTCACCTTCATCTACCTTTTTCCAAAGATTGGGAGTAAGGTGCACTACAAGCATCGGAAAAGAAAAGCGGGTGGAGAATATGACAAAGTCGAAAGAATGCCCATGCCGCCACCTCTGTACCATTAATTAGTAAGAACTCACCGCAATCAGAAATTCCACCATAGAGCTTCATGGGACCGAGTCCTCGTGGTGATCGTCAAGAATATGGTTATCCCCTGGCCCAGGTGGGCCACATCCATCCCCCTTACAACACCCCCGCCATTCTGTCTATCTTTTACTTTCTTCTGCTCATGAAGCTCCATTTCTCTCTTACCAAACATTCCTTTACTGACTCAATCCACTTTTTCTTCAGTCTCACAGCTGGTGATTGATTCCCCAACGCAATCACTGCTATACATCCCATAACAGCCGACTATCATTCATCCTTTCCACATGATAAAACCATCTCAACGTACTTTCATTTATTCTCGTTTTACTTACCTTCACCACACAACTCTCTAATACGTTCATTCCTCATTTTATCAATTCATCTCACACAACACGCCCCTAAGATTTGTCCATCTGAACACATTGAACTTTTAGATCTATACTTCTTATTCAGACCATAATCTCACTAATATACTAATAACAAAGTTTACAACATACCTAATGCAAGACTTCCTAGCGCCTCCAGACTTGAATCTATTGCATTCCACCAATGATTTAATTGCACCAACCACATTCCTACCATCACAACTTTCCCTCTACACTCTGCATCATCCGTTCCCTTCTCATGCAACATATCCTAAAATATTTAAACTCAGACACTTGTTCCAGCAGCTCATCATCTAACATAACTACACTGAGAGGCTATCCTCGCCACAACCATAACCTTATCTTATCTACGTTTATTTTCAAGCCCCTCCTTTTACACACCCTGCCAAACCTCTCTACCAATCTTCTCAAACTCTCTTCAGATTCGCCACAAAGAACCAATTCATCCGCATCTAATAGGTAGGGTACCCTCCACTCATCTCCATCATTCTAACACCATTTCCTGCCACCCCCACCTCTAATTCTTTCATAACCTTATATAAATCCATATATAAATTGAATAACCAAGGAGACATAACACAACCATGTCTCACTCCGCTATTAATACTAAACCAATCACCTTTGACACCATTTATTCTTACACACGCCTCACTATCCTCAAACATACTTTTGATTTAAATTCGAAGCCTACCACCCCAGCTTACCATATATCGCTAACACCTCAATAATACAGACTTCCCCTATTAACCCTATCATGCACTGTTGCAATTCCATAAAACCTAAATACAATTTATTCTTATTCTCCCTCATTTTCTCAATCATTTGTTTCAATGTAAAGATTTGATCCACACATCCTCTACCACTCCTAAACGCACCTTGTTCTTCACCAATCAGTCCTTCAGTCACTCGACGCACTGTTTCGACCAAAATACCAGCATATATCTCAAACTTATTCCCCTATAATTACTACAGTTCCCCTTATCTCCCTTACCTTTATATAGGGTACTATTACCTCTCCTCCAATCCCATGGAACTATACCCTCCATAAACGCTTTTGTTACACAACTTCAATCACCATCACTTACTCCGTTCTTGATCATTTCACAGTAATTTCATCTATACCTGCAGATTTACCATTCTTCAATTTCTCACTCTACCAATTACCTCCTCCTTGCTAATAACCTCATCCCCAAAATATCTATTCCTTCTTGCACCATCAAACCCACACACATTCACTATCACCTTAATTTTCATTACTACCAATATTATGCAGATTTTCAAGTGTTCTTTCCATACTCCCCTCACATCCATTTCATCAGTTACAAAAGCACCATCCCTATTCATTATTCTGAGCAGGTTCCCTTTATTCTCATTCTTAACCTTTCGCTCTTCCATCCAAACTGTTCATTTACCTCTTCTTTTCTCCTACGTATGCACCTTTTAGTATTTCTTTTTTTCCTCTTTATATAATTCAAGTCTTTCTTTTGAAACTTCATCTTTGCTTTTAATACATTTTAACCACGCTTCTTTTACTTTTAGCTTACTTTTTCATCCTGCTCATTCCACCACTCACTGTTAACATTTCTTACCTTCCTGCTTTAGCACATCCACATACTTCTTTGCACTGCTAACAATTTCTCCATTCATTTGCTCCCTGATTTATTCAGTTTCAACTTGTTCACAATCAACTGATTTACTTGCGCATATATATATATATATATATATATATATATATATATATATATATATATATATATATATATATATATATATATAAGTATATATATACTTTTTATATATATTTCTATATAATAATAATAATAATAATAATAATAATAACATATGTATATCTTTCATATAACATATATATATATATTTATATATATAATAATAATATAATATGTATAATAATAATAATAATAATAATAATAATATATATATAATAATAATAATAATAATAATATAAGGATACAGCCTCTCTCTTTTTCAAATATGTTGCTATATATATGTATATGTAATAATAATAATAATAATAATAATAATAATAATAATAATAATATGTAATAATAATAATATAATATTAATATATATATAAATAAAAAGTGTATATCATAATAATAATAATAATAATAATAATAATAATATATATATATATATATACTATATAATAATATGTATCTTTATAATATGTATGTATAATATCAATATAACAAATATATATAGCTCAACTTCTTATATCTTTCACTTATACTAACCAGCAGCCTTAACTCTATATATATAACATATACTTATATATATATATATATATATATATATATATATTATATATATATATATGCTTAGATTATAATAATAATAATATATATATATATATATATATATATATATATAATAATAACATATACACTATATATATATATACTTATATATATTATTTATATATATATATATTGAGACAGCTAAATATTTACTTTTTATTCCATTTTTATTTAAACAAGATAATGTTCCAAAATTTAGAAAGTTTGAGGAAAAAAACATAAGGATAGTGACTTAAGTTTGTGTAGATTTATTTAACTCAAATTTTTTTTTTTTTAAATTTTCTAATTGAAAAGTCTGTATTGTTATAAAAAAAAAAACACCACCATCTCCATAAATATTTTAGTTTAGAAATTCCCATTACCCCTAAACCTGAAAAAATTGAAAAATATAGTGACCTAAGGTTGAATCATTTAATCCTCAATTCAGGCAGACTTTCTGTAAATTGCTGCACATCTTAAGATTGTCCTCCTTTGAAGTTCATAATTTACAACACAGTGTATTAGTTTTTCTGCTCCAAATAGTTTGGAATTTTGAGTGCAGTATATATTTCTTCTGAAGCATTGAATTTAGGTGTTTGTTTGTTTGTGTTTTTTTCTCTTAAAAACAAGTAATAAATGTATCCTATTTGTGAAAAAAATTGAAAATAATCCTTAATTTGAATTTTTTTTTATTCTAGTACAAAAAATTTAATTATTAAAAATGTTATTGCTTCATTTTGAAATTATTTGGCAAACATGATTTAAACCTCTGATTATAAAAGTTTAAGAAACTTTAATTCACAATATATATATATATATATATATATATATATATATATATATATATATATATATATATATATATATATATATATATATACATATACTATATAATAATATATATATATACTATATATATATATATATATATATAACTACTCTTTATATATATATATATATATATACACATATAATAGTATATATATATATTTAGATGAGCTGTGTAAAGTGGCTTCAACAGAATTACAACACAGGACTGTGGATGCAAATAATACTCATTTGAAACCCAGTAAGTGTGAATTTTCTAATGAACATTGTAAAATTTTTAGTTTTGTGATTATGAAATGGTGGTTACAGGGCAGCTTAATGAATAGTTTAATGTTGGCAAACATGATTTAAACTGCTACTTATACAAGATTAAAAACTTTAATTCAAAATATATATATATATATATATATATATATATATATATATATTCTTTATATATATATATATATATATATATCTTAAATAATATATATATATATATATATATCTTTATATATATATATATATACTACTTACTATATATATATATATATATATATATATTTCTTTTTCTTTTTCTTTCTTTATCTACCTTCTTTTTTTCCAAAAGACTGGGAGTAAGGTGCGCTACAAGCATTGGAAAAGAAAAAGCAGTAGAATATGACAAATGTCGAAAAGAAGGCCCAGCCTTACCGCCCCCTCAGACCATTAATTAGTGAGATCTCGTCACAGACAGAAAATCCACCTAGAGCTTCATGGACCGCGACGGACCCTCACTATGAAATCGTCAATGTGGGGTTCATCCATTGGCCCAGGTGGGCCACAACCATGCTCCCCCATACAAAACCCCGCCATTCTCTCTATCATGCACCTTTATTCTCGCCTCTGCCAAACTCACATTCTCTCCTTCCAGACATTCGTTCACCGACTCAATCACTTTCTCTTCGGTCTCCCAGCCCGTCGGTTCCCAACACACTCCACTATACATCAAAAGCAACCAACCGACTATCATTAAATGTGCCACATGATCAAACCACATCTCAACATGTATGCTGCATTTATTCTCTCATTTTACTTCTTCACTACACAACTCTCTAATAGGTTCACTTTCCTCATTTTATTAATTCTTCTCACACCTAGCATGCTCCTAAGATTGTCCATCTGAACACAGTAAACTTTAGATCTATCTTTTTCCAGACCATAGTCTCGCTACCATACAATAACACAGGTAACAACATACCCTCATGCTTTGGGCCTAGCGTATCAAGGCTTTTTGTACTTTACAGATCACCAGCAGTTAATTGCCAGCGGCAACGCTGCCGCCTGTTCACGGCTTTCCTACTACACTCTGCATCATCCGTTCCCTTCTCATCCCAAGCCACGCACTTTAATGTTGAAAGCTCAGACCGCGCTCCGGCTATCACCATCTAACGCCTTACGCGGGGACTGCCTCATAAAAGCCGTAACCATATCACGGTTTCTTTCCAGGCCTCGCTTGCCGAATCTATATATTCTCTCAAACTCTCTTCAGATTCGCCACTCAGAACCAATCATCACGATATAATAGGTAGGGCACCTCACTCCATTCCATTCTCCATCATTCTAACACCATTTTCCTGCCATCCCACCTCGAATTCTTTCTCTTAACCCCATCCATATACAAATTGAATAACCAAGGAGACATAGCACATTTATGTCTCACTCCGCTATTAATCCTAAACGAATCACCATTAACACCATTTATTCTTACACTTCACTATCGTCATACATACTTTTGATTCCATTTCAGAAACACACACCCAACACCATATATCACTAGCGCCATAAAGCTTTCCTATTAACTCTATCCCTTTTCATTTTGCGTCCATAAAGGCACAATCATAATTTGTTACCGCTGTTTTATACTCATTTTCTCAATCATTTGTTTTAATGTAAAATTTGACCCATCCTCTACCACTCCTAAACGCACCTTGTTCTTCGCAATCAGTCCTTCAATTACTCGACGCACTCTTTCCACCAAAATACAAGCATATACCTTCCCTACAACATTATAAACTTATTCCCCTATAGTTTCTACCGTTCCCATGCCCTTACCCGCCCATCACGAGAATTGCTAATACCTTCTCGTCGCCGGGACTATGCCCTCCATAAACGCTTTATTACACAACTTCAAATCCAATCAATCACCATTATCTCGCCTCCGTTCTTAGATCATTTCACCAGTAATTTCATCTATACCTGCAGATTTACCATTCTTCAACTTTCTCCCTCTACCATTACCTCCTCCTTCCTAATAACCTCATCCCCCAAAATACCTATTCCTTCATGCACCATCCACACATTAACTAACACCTCATCATTACTATTTTATGTGTGCAGATTTTCGAAGTGTTCTTTCCACACTCCCCTCACATCCAGTTCCATCAGTTACAAAAGCACCATCCTATTCATTATTCTAAGCAGATTCCTTATTCTCATTCTTAACCTTTCGCACCTCCTTCCAGAAGAGCTTCCTATTCTTTATTATAATTCATCTCATTTAAACTGTTTCATTTACCTCTTGTTTTCTCCTGCGTATGCACCTTTTAGTATTTGTACCCTCATATATAATTCAAGCATCATCTTTTGAAACTTCATCATTTGCTTTAGTACAACTTTCAACCACGCTTCTTTTTTACCTTTAGAAATAATAGAAAACTTAATCACCTCTTCAAATTCCATATTAGCTGTTTTATATATATACTTTTTATATGTATATATATATATATATATGTATATATATATATATATATATATATATATAATATCTCATATATATACTCTACCTGCTGTATATATATATATATAAATATATAATAATAATATATATGTATATATAATAATAATATGTATAATAATAACATATATAATATATATATAATATATATATATAATATATATATATATATAACTAATATATGTAATAATAATATAATATATATATATAATATTAATAATAATAATATGTATATATATGATATATATATATATATAATAACATATATATAATATATGTAATAATATATATATATATATATAATAATAATAATAATAATAATAATAATAATAATAATAAACGGCAGATGGTGGATAGAGAAATGATAACTGATCGTAAAACTGGTTTAAAGCAGACGTTTCAAGAAGATGCACTGAGTAAGGAGGGGAAAAAAATACTAAAGGCATACTACATGCGTAAGAGGCAAATATTGTGAAGATGAGGACGCCTAGATAGGAAGCTGGAAAAATCAAGGTTAGAAACCGAAGATAGAGAGATCTGCTTAAATAATGGTCTTTAACGGCTCGAAACCAGAGGACAGTGTGGGCGCATATGCTGTCTTTCTGATCGCAACCTTTCCCATACCTTCCCCCCTCAGCATCAATTTTCACGGCAAAATTAATGACTATAATGATTGTGCTTTCTCGAATTCTAATCCTTAATCACTCTTATGCTTCGATTTATTCAGATTCGCTCAGCGCGCCACAGCCTTTAAAACCTTATTCTAAAAACACAATGGTGGTATCTGCTGTGCAGCAATTTCTTCGGCTGCTCCATTCCCGCAAGAAACAAATTATTTTATGTTGGACCCCCTCTCATGTAGGGGTAACTGGCAATGAAATCGCTGACAGAGAGGCCAAAATGGCCACCTCCTCTTTTCGGAGTTGTTTCAGGTACCTCCCGGATGCCATTCGACAAGGCTACCTCCCATCAACCGATTACTATCCTGTTCTCCGACAAGGTTTTCGATCTTATTGGCAAGAATGCTGGACGAATGATCAGAGAGGAACGGAACTTAGAAATATAAAGCCGATCATCGGGGAGTGGTCTTCCTCCCACAGACGAAAGCGCTTACACGAGGTGATACTTGCACGCCTCCGTATTGGCCACACCAATATCACTCACAGTCACTATATGTCACGGAACCCCCCTCCCATTTGCAAATTTTGCCGTAGTCATACCCCGCAATCTGTTCGCCATATCTTCATTGATTGTTCCCAGCTGGACCCTATTCGCCGCCGTCATTTTCCTCTTACGATCCATAACACCTTCAAAGGGTATCCATAAGCATACAGATCTTCCCACTTTGGTATTAACCTATTTTCTTGTTTACAAGAGTGAATATTCTTCATAATATTTGATTTTGTTACGTAATACTAGGACTTTATAATGCAAGGATGTACTTTTGTTTATTTTTTTTTTTTAATTGACTGAATATTCATTTCTCTATTTAAATATTCATTTGACGTTTGAAATATGTATGCTCCAGGACCCGCCCCTGTTGCTGATTTTTTCAACCCAGTGTGGCCGCTTTGTGAGCCGTGGTGGCTCCTGTACACTAACTCAAAAAAAAACCGTTGTGTGGCAAGAATAAAGGGGTAAATGAGAGAATAGATGAAAGTATATCGAGATAGTTTGGTCATGTGGAAAGGAAGGATGAGAGTCGGTTTGTTAAGTGGATGTATAGTGGCGAGTGTGTTGGGAACCGACCGGCTGCGGAGACCGAAGAAAAAGTGGATTGGTCAGTAAAGGAATGTCTGGAGGAAAGAAATGTGAGTTGGCAAAGAGCGAAGAAGGTGTATAATAGGAGCGAATGGCGGGGGTTTGTGAGGGGGTATGGTTGTGGCCCACCTGGGCCAAGGGATGAATCCTTAGATTGACGATTTACCATAGTGAGGGTCCGTCGTGGCCCCATGAAGCTCTATGGTGGATTTTCTGACTGCGACGAGTTCACACTATTTAATGGTACAGAGGTGGAGGACAGGGTGGGCTTTCTTTTCGACTTTTTGATGCACGTCACGCACCTTACCCCCAGTCTTGTTGAGACAAAGGAGGATGAAGAATATATATATATATATATATATATATATAACCTGCTGTGCTGCTGCTATATATATCTTATGTATAGCCAGCCCATGTACATATATCTTCACCTAATAATAATAATAGTAATATCAATATATATATATATATTTTTAATAATATAATATATATGTATATGTATATATATATATATATAATAATAATAACATAATAATATATATATAATACATATATATACACTTTTATATAATAATATATATATATAATAATAATATATATATATATATATATATATATAATATATATATAAATTATATATATACGTATAATATAATAATAATAATAATATGTAATAATAATAATAATAATAAATAATAATAATAACATATGTAATATGTATATATACTTCTATATATGTAGTAACTGATATATATATATTCTTCCGCAGATATCTCAACAGATTCGACTATCACTAGTTCCATTCAGTGTTCCCCAGTATCTGACGCCAAAGTTCAATTTCCGATAAGAGAACTTGGCACACAATGCTTTAATAACAACGACAGAACGCCAAGGAAGATTCGGCTAAAAAAATTGATCCATAAAAAAACATGCCACAATAGGTATTTAAAGAAGAGAAATCAATTTTTACATTTAAAATTAAAGGAGAAAAAACTTCAAAAGAAAAGTGTAACCAAAAAAGATGTAATTGAGTTCTGCGGCAAACATTTACCTCTTTTCCTGACAGAACTGCTCAACTCCCAACTTAATAAAAAACAGAAGTGGACTGAAACAATGAAGAACTTATGCTTACCTTTATACCTGAAATCCCCGAAAGCTTATAAACTTCTTAGAAAAATGCTTAAATTACCGTCTGTTGACACCTTAGTCAGATTTCTTCGAGCATCTTCTGTAAACCCTGGTTTTCATCATCAGTTATTTTATAACATAAAGAACGTTGTTAAAAAATTGCAAGGAATGGATAGATGCGTGGTCTTACTAATGGATGAAATCCACCTTAAGAAAAATTTATTGTTTAAAGTTCGGGGCGAGTATATAGCTGGGTTTGAAGATTTTGGGAACGAACGGAGGAATTGCTTGCCAGCATCTTCAGCACTATGTTTTATGATAAGAGGTATCAGTGGGAATTTTCGCCAGCTTATTGGATACGTTTTCAGTTCTGGGCCTGTTAAATTAAACATTTTGAAGCCTTTGCTACATGAATGCCTTTTTAAATTGGATGAAATTGGGCTTAAAGTTGTGTGCATTACAACCGACCAAGCAAGCAATTTCTCCTTATTATTTAAAACTTTAGGAGTAACAAGCTGCAAGCCTTACTTTCAATTTAAAGGAGAAAATAATGAAAAAGAAAAAATCTTTGTGATTCCCGACGTTCCACATTTGCTAAAAAGTACAAGAAATGCCTTTTATGCTAACTGCATCTCAACATATGAAGGCATTGTAGAATGGAAATACATACGTGCAGCTTATAATTTGAAAATAAATGTTAATTTTCCATTCATACCAAAGATAACCAATGCTCATGTAAGATTAGCACCATTTGGTGCTAAAATGAAAGTTAAACTTGCTTCTCAGATATTAAGTCGGTCTGTATCAAAGGCTTTGGAATTATTGCGGAAGGAAGATAAAATTGATAAAAATAGTTTTGCGACGGAAAAATTTTGTTTAAAAATGAACACTTTATTTGATATTTTAAATTCTTCCCCTTTGCAAAGGAAAAGGACACCTTTCCATCAAGAATTGAGAATTGGAAATGTAGCTTGGGAATATCTTTCTCATATGAAATTGTGGATTCAAGGGTGGAAGATATATAGAGGACAAAATATGGTTACTGCACGATTTAGGTTTGTACAAGGATGGATTCAGGCAATTAATGGTATTACTGAGTTATTAAAGGAATTGCAGAATTATAATTTCAAATATATATACACTCGCAGATTGTGTCAAGATCCGCTAGAAAATTGTTTTGGCGATATTAGAGGAGCAGGCGGTTGGAGCGATAATCCAACATGTGCTCAGTTTGAAGCTTTGTTTCAGAGAGCAGCAATTAATTCTCTTGTCAGATTTGCTGAATCCAAAAACTGTGAAGCGGACGAGACACACAATTTTCTTTCTTCAGCTATGTTTAAGCAGGATGATCATGCAATGGGGAACGCTAGTGTTTTAAGTTTAGATCATTCTTACAATGTTACTTTCCCTTTGACAAACCTAGATAATTTTGAGGAAGTTAATGGCATGAGGTATGTTTGTGGACTTCTCGCAAAAAAAATATTACATTTTCATAAAGAAAAAGTTTGTTCAGTGTGTGACCTAACTTCTTTCAATGAAGAAATTAGAGAAAATATGTTTTTGCAAATTAAACAGTATAAGCATTTACCGGCTGATCAAGGTTTAACTTTTTGTTCAAATAATTTTTTTTCTTTTTTTAAAGCTTGTGAAGCAATATTTTGTAAAGAATTTAATGTTGTATGCATGAACAATAATATAACAACTTACTTAGCAAATAAGTTAAAAGAGCTCAATTATAAATTTTGTTCAACTAGAGTAGAAAATTTTGCATTACGGAAATTTGTAAACATTAGGATATATTATAGCTTGAAGTTTTATAATGATATTAATTTTTTCAAAAGTTCTGATAAAGACAAAAAACTAAATTTTTTTTTTGAATTAATAGAAATAAACTTTTATTATATATTACTTATAATTATATTATATTTATTATATTAATTATTATTATTGATTATTAATTATTATTGTTATGACTGGTCATCATTATGTTTTATTATATGCATTCGTTAATTTTTAGTTATATCTATCGTTTTTTATTATTTTTATTATTATCTTATTATTATCCAATTTTAATTAATTATATTATTAGTATAGTAGTAGTATAGTAGTATATTTAATACCATTTTGTATAGTATCTGATATAATGTGAAATATTTTCTTATCACTAATACTGTAGCTTTAGTGTTTAGTGTTATTACTTGTATATTGAGTTTAATTACTATCATGTTTATTAGCATTTGATAGTTATCGTTATTATATATTATTATTGCTTTTTATTATTATGTATTGATATTAGTATACTACTTTTTATCATACTATTTTATTAATTATATTATTATTAGTAATATTATTATTATTAATTTTATTATTATTATATTAGTATTGATATTTTTATATTTTTATTATTAATATTATAATTTATTATTAATATTCGGCTTATTTTTCTTTATAATTATCCTTGAAATTTATATATTTATTTATGATTTGTTGTTATTTTAAATTTTATATTATTATTATTATTTTTTATAATTATTATTATATTAATTATTATGATTATTATTATTTATTATTATTATTATTATTATTATTATATTCATCATTATATTATTATATTAATATTATTTATTATTACTTATTAAATTATTATGTCCTTCCTCAGCGAGCGGTCATGCAATATGGTTTTGCCTCAACCCGTTCACAGTGGGTCTCTCCGCCTCCTGCTCTCTGCAGTGGGATCCAGTCTTTGAATAAGTCGGAGGCACACCCGGTGCTGTTGAGGGATTCCTTTGTATCTCACGCGGAGGTTCATAGCGACTCTATAGCGATTTACACCGATGGTTCAAAGACGGAGGAAGGTGTGGGAGCTTCAGCTGTGGTTCCGGACATCACTGTATCCCATACCCTTCCGCCCTATTTGTCTGTTTTTTCAGCTGAACTAATAGCAATGTCCATGGCGGTGAACAGGATCAGTACCTTCGCCCGTGGGGGTAATTATACCATCTTTTCGGATTCTCGGAGCGCTCTCCAGTCGTTGCTTGACCGGTCAACCCGTAACCCGTTGGTCTGTGCACTTCAACAGTCCCTCTTGCTTGTTACCAGCGCAGCACTACAACATTGTTCTGTTGGGTTCCCTCCCATGTGGGTGTTCCTGGCAATGAACGGGCCGAGGGGAAGCCAAGCGGGCGACTGCACACAGGGTGTCGAGTGCCCGTTACCTTCCTCCTAGTGTGCGCCTGGGTCCGTTCCCTGCTACATGATTTTCCATCTCCTGTTGGCGGTCGGGCGGGCTTCCTTCTGGCTGGCAGTCTTGGTGGGCGGGGGGTTTGCCGCTGGCGCGGCCAAGCTTCGAATGTAAGCCCGTTCTTGCCGGTGGTCTTCATCTTGTTAGGAAGAGTCGCCTCCTGGAGGTGTCAACCTGGCTCGGTTGCGTCCTTGGTCATACAAATCGCACGCCCATACCGGATTTCTTCATGTCGCGGGGGTTCCCCCCGACCCTGCCGCATTTTGCTCCTCGCAGTTGTCCTCTCACTTCGGTTCATCTCTTTGTGGATTGCGTGCCCATCTCGCCCCTCGAAGCAAGCTCTTTCCCTGAACGGTGCCACTACCCTCTTCACATCGCCTTCAGCACATTCTTATCCGCCATCTCATTTTCGCGTAAGTGATCGCATTTTTCTACTTCCTCTTGGAACTGGAAACCATCTGTATAAGATCTAACCATCTCACTTTGTTCCTCTTTCGTTAGTTAGGATTTCCCCTGTCGTTAGTTTGCTAATACGGTCTAGCCGCATTCTTGTGTGCTGTGAAGATCCCTTGTACATTCCCACTCAAAAAAAAAAAAAAATTTATTATTATTTGTTATGATTGGTATCATTATTTTTATTATTATCATTCGTTCATTTTATTTATATTATTTTTTTTTATTATTTTATTATTATTATTATATTGTCCCATATTATCTTAGTAGTAGTAGTATATAGTAGTAGTAGTAGTATGTTATTATAGTTATTACCGTTTTTTATACTAGTGAGATGTTGTTAACTGCAGATTGTCACTAATTCTTTTTCCTTCAATACTAGTGTTATTACTGTTATATTAGTTATTACTATCATATATATTATATGCTATTAGTTTATATTATTATTATTATATTATTATGCTTTATATTATTATTGAATCAGATTGTACTAATTTTTTATCAAAACCCCAATTATGACCTACTCTTATTATATTATTATTATTTCTTAGTGTATTTTTATTATTATTATTATTATTATATTATTATTATTTTATATTATTATTATTTATTTTTATTATTATTATTGTATTATAGTAATTTATATTAATTATTATTATTTTATACATATTATTAATTATTATTAATGTGTTATGATTATGTCTTTTCATTTTCATTGATTATCAAATATAATTATTATTAGGTATTATTATTATAATTATGATTCATTATTATTATTATTACTTAATTTGGTCCTTCCCTGCAGCGGCGGTCATGCAATATGGTTTTGCCTCAACCCGTTCACAGTGGTCTCGTCGCCGCCTCCGCTCTCCTGCAGTGCGGATCCAGCTCTTTGAATTAAGTCGGGAGGCACACCCGGTGTCTGTTGAGCGGAATTCCTTTTAATCTTCTCACGCGAGGTTCATAGCGACTCTATAGCGATTTACACCGAGGTTCAAAGACGGAGGAAAGGGTGGGAGCTTCAGCTGTGGTTCCGGACATCACTGTATCCCATACCCTTCCGCCCTATTTGTCTGTTTTTTCAGCTGAAACTAATAGCCAAATCGTCCATGGCGGTGAACAGGATCAGTAACTTCGCCCGTGCGTGGGGAGTAATTAACCATCTTTTCGGATTCCTTTCCGGAGCCGCTCCTACAGTCGTTGCTTGAACCGGTCCATAACCCGTACCTGGTCTGTCTTGCCATTAACAGTCGCCTCTGCTTGTTACAGCGGCAGCACTACAACATTGAGTTCGTTGGCGTTCTCTCCCATGTGGTGTTCCCTGGTCAAATAACGGGCCGATGGGAGGCCAAACAGCGGCTGCAACACAGGGTGTCGATTGACTGTTACATTCCTCCTGCTGTGCGCTGGGCCATTTCCCTGCTACGTGATTTCTCCATCTCTTGCCGTCGGGGCTCTCTCTGGCTGGCAGTCCCATGTTGCCGGAGAGATTGCTCGCTGGCGCAAACTTCGGACTGTCCAAATCCCGTCCTTGGCCGTGGTCTAATCTTGTAGGAAGAGTCGCCTCCTGTGAGTGGTTCCTGCTCGATTGCGTCTGGTCATGACAAATCTCACCCATGTTGTCTTATGTCGCGGGGTCCCCAGAACGCTGCCCATATTCGCTCTTCAGTTCCCTCGATCACTGTCCGGTGTCATGTCTCTTTGTGGTTTGCGTTGCCATCTCGACACTTCGAAGCAAGTTCTTTCCTGACGTGCTAACTATCCCTCTTAAGCATCGCCTTCAGCACATCTTACCCGAATCATCTCATTTTCGTAGTGATCGTATTTTACTTCCTCGCTTGAACTGAAACATCTATATAAGATCTCTAACTATCTCAGCTTCGTTCCTCTTTCGTTTCGTTTAGGGATTTCCCCGTCGTTAGTTTTGCTAACGCTTATGCCGTTCTAGCCGATTCTTTGTGTGCTTGGAGCATCCCTGCACTTCCCACTTCAAAAAAAAAATCTATTATTATAATTATATTATTATTATTACTTAATATATATATAATATATATATATATTTATATAATATATACTATAATATATATATATATATATAAATATATATAATATATATATAAAATATATATATACATATATAATATATATATATCTAAATATGTATGAAATCGTCTGGAACATTGACGTTAGAGAATAAATAATGAGAAGGAGAGGTGATGGATTTATTATAAGGGTAAATTTGATTTACTAGCTGTAATTAAACAAACATGAAAGGAAGCGTTTGAAGACGGTGTGTGACGTGAAGGGGAGAGATGAGCTGCAATTCCTGATCAGTGACCTGTGTCTACGCAGCTCATGGCGGGGATTTTGTGCTGTGGGTACCTGAATCTAAATGTTGAATTTTAAGTTTGAATAGGTCAAGGTATGTGTGGTTGTAACATATAGTCCATCTGAGGATGTTGAGGAGAAGGTGACTTTTTTGTAATAATCTGAAATGACTGTTTTCGACTGGGTGCAGGAAGTTTTGGTTGAAAATGTAGTTGGGCGACTTAAATTGTGATAGGTGATCTCGAAAAAGGAATGATCAGAATCAGGTGTATATAATACAGAATTGATAGAAATAGTG
>JABUQX010130396.1:37500-40000 GCA_015478945.1 Trachelipus rathkii
GTGACTACCTAACATAGAGAGGGATCGAAATTAAAATAAAGATTGGTCTCCATCCTGGAAGCACTCCCTATTAACGCACAGAGGTTATTTTCTCATAAATCTTAGGAGGGAGACTGTAAAAGCTAAGAGGAATAATCTAGGATAGAGCTATTAGAACAGGAAGCAAAAATTATTGGCTTTATCAATAAAAACGTTAGATATGCAAAACGTACAGGAATAAGTAGAGCAAGATTTCGAATAGTATTTATTTTAGTAAGAGAATAAAGATTTCTAGTAGTAAGATTGAACAAAGGGTAGCAAGCTTTCTTTGAGTGTTAATGAACTTGTCGATTAATTTCCTATGAAGTTTTGCTGAACAATAAAATCATTCGGTAAATAGAAGGGAAGCATTTACAGGTCCGCTACTGCCCTTTTGCCGAATTAATAGAAGAACAAACGAGACAATATCATTGCATCTTTTGCGTAACAACAGAAATTATATGGTAAATTTCTGGTATTTGCATGCAACTCTATCATTACACACACTAGTTCGGGCTGAAAAGTAACGCTTATTCTGCTGTAAAATCTATTACACTGCAGAGAAGGTAATGAAACAAAGACTGAGAAAATGTCAAAGGTTTATTCAATGAGCATGTACATTTTTTTTACATATAATCTCGAACGTCAATACATTTCTGCAAACGTTTAAGCCACTTCTCAAAACTGGTTGAAAAAAGTCTTGAACCGTTTACCGAAACCAGTCTAACACCGCTCTCTTTACCTTATCATCTGGACCAAACCTCACTCCTTGGAGAGACTCCTTCAACTTTGAAAATTAGTTAAAATTACTGGGGACCAGATCAGGACTGTAGGGTGGATGATTTTTGACCTAGAAGTTTAAGCATTTGGGCACTGCAATGTGGTCGAGCATTGTCATGATGCAGGAGGAAAACGGTACGGTGTGATCTTATTCGACGCATACGGCTCTTGAATTTCTGGAGAGTTTCACAATCACTTTTTTAACCCTCTATCGATGTTTGTCTTTCATCATGGGGTATAGCCTACTTCATAACTAAATCCATACTTTCCATTCTTGCGTAACTCTCTTCCCACTTCCTCCCTTCTGTAAAACATCCTTCGAATAATTGGCACGCGTATTGTACTGCCTTCAACCTCCGCTCTCTCGACATCATTCTCATCCCCATCTCTTTCCTCCGTACCTGTTAAATCGTTCTGTCCTTCTGTATTCATCTAGCTTCATCCCTCTTCCTCCAAACCCCTCGCAAACACTTCCACTACATCTCGAATCGCCTCCTCTCTCTCGCTCCAACATGCAATCGTCCGCATATGCCATTATGTCCCCCTTCAAATTCTCTCTATTTTCTTGTCACCTTTCCTATCACCACGTCAACATAATATAAACAGCAGTGGCGATAAAACACTCCCCTGATTCACTCCTGTTTTCACCTCAAACATCTATCGTTCTCGCACTTGGTTCTAACATTACAGCTGCATTTCTCTACATACTACTATCGCCTTCTTTAATCTGACCCTTCAACTCCATAATCTCTCCATAGCCTCTCCAGACTTTTTCCTTGCACCGTATCGAACGCCTTTGTAGGATTCAATGGAGGCTACAAAGAATTCTTGCCGATCCTTCCAGCATCGTGTCTCCGAGACCATTCTCAGTGTGAATTAGAGGTCCGTCGTTCCTCTTCCCCTTATATACCCGTACTGTTCTTCTCCGAGTCTCGCTCAACCTCTCTCTCAATCCATCCCTCCAATACTTCTTCGTATATTTTCGCAGATGGTCCATCATGAGATCCCCTAAAATTATCACATGCTTCCAGCAATCTCCTTTACATATATATCGGTATTATTTATGCCTTTGCCCCACCTTTTCGGCACCTTTCCCTCCTCTTCCACACTTGTTCGTCAAACTGAGAATTCTCCTTTCTTCGCTCCTCTCCTCCTGCCTTCCACCAACGTCCACGAGCCCACTCCATCCTCTCCTGGATGCTTACCCTTTCGTCATCTCTTTTTATAGCCTCCCTTATAATTCTCCACCGTTATCTCTCCGCCTTCTTCCTCCTCCTCCTCCCTCTTCTGATCTGCAGCTTCTTCCTCCTGTTCTTGTATCTACATTAGCAGATCTTCATAGTACTTCGGTCCTCTATCATCTTCTTCATGCGGTTCACAAGAATCTTCTCCTGTTTCTATCATTTATGTCTAGTTTACGCCTTTTGTTTTCTTACGCCTTCGCCCATCTTGAACAGCTTTTCTTCCCTTCGCCCACATTTCTCGTTATTTCTCCTGCCATTCTCTCTGTCTCCATCTTTTTTGCTCTCCTCTTTTATTCTCTTCTGCCTCACCTTTGCCTGTACATTATCCTCCCCTTGCATGCAAGCTGTTGCTTCTTTTCAGCCACTCCTCTATTTTCTTCTGGCTTTTTCTAATTTGCTTTTTCACTTCTTCGTTCCACCATGGTTTAATGTCTCTTCCTAGTACCTCCTACCATCTT
>JABUQX010130396.1:42500-51438 GCA_015478945.1 Trachelipus rathkii
TTCACCTTGAAACTGGATACACAACTTTGATTGGTCGTGCATATGTAAAAGCTTCAACATGTTATGGCATGAAGTTCGTTTGATGTTTAGTTGTGCGGATAGACGTCTAGTTTATTTCCGTGGACTTCTAACCATAGTCTCTTGCACACGTGCAATATTTTGTGCCAAACTAACTTTCATTTCACGGTTACATTTGGCGTTAGCGAACGAACCTGTTGCTCGAAAATTAACTTACAATTTCCTGCATACAGAGAACGCTCTTGGCCTGGAAAAGCTGTTTTGGTATTAGATGTGAAACATTTCATTTAAATGTTTAATTAATTAAACGATTACATCCAAAATAATTTAACATAAAATCACTCTTATTTGATGAAATAAGCATTTCTGCATCGACCTCTATCCACAACAAGCTTAAAAAATTGACATACTGAAAAAACGTCGCACAGTGAACTAACTTTGCCGCTCGACATCATGTACCCATCGTAGGCCGTCATAAAACTATTCCGTTAAGATACTCATAACAACTCAGCAACCTACAAAAATAGTTATAACTAATAAATACATATATTAAAAAGAAGCAGAAATAACAGGGGCCTCTTATCGTTGCCACCCTGTATATATATATACTATATATATATATATATTATATATTATATATGATATATATATATATTATATTATATATAATAATATAATATATATATAATTAATATATTATATATATATATATATATAATATATATATATATAATAATATCAACCATAAATAATAATAATAATAATAATGTATAGTAGAAATATATTTGACTATGGTGAAGTTCAAAATACATTTAAATGTTGTTTTTTTTAATAGGTTACAATCAAATAGAAGTAAAGCGGGATATTATATTCTCGTGTTAAATTTCCCTCAATAATTCTTTAGGGTAAGTATGCTGGGAATGACCTATATGATATATCATATAATATATATATAAATCTATATATACTATATATATATATATAATATATAATTATATAATATATCATATATTATAGATATAGATATATTACTATATATATAGTATATATATATATAATATATAATACACGAACTATATATATAATTATATATATATTATATATATATATAATATATATAAATATATTATATAATATATACTATATATATATATATATATATATATATATATATATATAAGTAATATATATATATTTATTATTATATAATCATATATAGTATACTTGTCACCTCCGTCTTACTTCTTTTGAAGTGTGCCGGACCGACCTTCACGTGAATCAATAATCCCGTTTCTATTTCTTCGACTCTGCCATCTTTTCCCTCGCAAAAGTTTTGAATCTCTCCCCTTAGACTCTCCAAAATAAGTGTATCATCAAGATAATTCGCCAAATCAGTTTACAATTGTTCAGTGAGCATCACTGACTTCTTAAATGTATCTTGGGTGCCTCACAATCGTCGTGTAACGTTTGCTCTCGACGAAACAAGAATTATGACCCAGGAACGTTTGTTCTCTTCTCAATTTACCTCAACGTAACATCGGTGCCCCTGAGTGATGCTGACGTTCGTCACATATCGCCAGCACTCATACACCTACTTGTGACTCTCTCTCATCTCAACAGGATACACACGGATCCTCATCCTGAAGCGGAAACCTATCTTTTTGAGTATAATAAAAATTTTTTTTAATAACATTAAGATAACAAATTTAAATAATTCAGGTGCGAATTACGGCCCAAGTTAGCCAATTTCAAATCAATAATTTTTTACGTAATCTTCGGCCCGTAAAAGCGGCCTCTTCCATATTTTCTGAACAATTTATATACCTATTGTAAAATTATTATTGATCTTTGGTCTCTACCACCGATTTCCTTATACTTAGCGTAATATAACTTGCATTTACTCCATTTATTTTCGCAAATTTCTCAAAAATATTTTTATTTTTTTTACAATTTTGCATTATTAATTAATTAATACATTAGTCTGCCTCCTGACGCTGCAAATAACTGAAATACAAGTGGATATCGCAACAGTCTCGCTCCAGACAGGGAATCATCCGGTTCTTATACTGTAAGTTGTTAGTTAACGATTTGGATCTCACATGTTAGCTGCTCAGCTCGCAGCCGAACCCACCAAGAAAACTTGCCCGCCTTTCGGCACTCTAAACATTTACCTGTCCGTATTACAGCGCCTGCAAGGATATTTACCCTCCTGCATTCTCACAATCAGCCTACGAACCCAACTAAGACCGAACTTTAAATGCCGCTGGGAGAAACCATGCTGAAAAAGTAAAAAAAACTTCTAAACTGGAGGCTCTCTGGAGATCGTTTTGCATCAAGTCTATAGTCGTCATAAGTGCGGCAATCTTCTCGACGCGCCCTCCCCGTAAGGTAATCTGTAATACATTGGTCGCCATCTCTTCCTAAGAAACTTCCTACAGAGATGCAACTGCGTTTAGCAACTGTCGATCCCAAAACTGTTCACTGCAAGAACTCGCTACTTATGCGGATAGAGTTTGTAATGCGAAACCTATTACGACAGCAGACATACCTTCACAAGTTTCGCACATCACGGTTTCCACCGACAATAATAACTTACCACCAGCGTCACTTTCGCATGTGAGTGAGTCAGTCAATGCACTTCGGCAACCACCGGCCACAGAAAATTCTTACATTGTATCACAACTACAGGTGTTGCAGAACACCATCATGGATTTAACTACTAGAATGCGAGCTTTGGAAACGCGTTCCACTGCTCCTCCCCCCCCTCCTCCTTCCCCTCCTTATCCTCAACAACAATATCCTCAACCTCAACACAATATCCTTATCCTCAACAACAATATCCTCAACCTCAACAGTATCCTTCATCCTCTCATCATCCTTATTCACCGCCTCCTTCATACCCCCAGCCTCTTTCATACCCCCAGCCCCCTCCCAATGCATCAAATACTTATTCTGCTTACAATTATGGTCATAATTCTCGCTCTCCAACTATGCAACGACGTTCATATCGTCGCTCACCTACTCCTTCGCGTCAATTCGCCTCTTCTCCTGTTGATTCTCAGGCTTTGGTTCAGTTTCCGTCACATAACCAGCAGGGTATTTGTAGAAACCATCAACGTTTCGGAGACCAAACTCGGTCATGTCTTAAGCCTTGTACATTCGGGAATTTAAACTTAAACACCACTCTGTAAATTCGCTCGGAGTGCTTTCAAAGGCGTCCAACTTTGCTTTGCTGTCTACGATCCCTCACCCAAACTATCTCATCTCCGTAGATTCCGGGAGCTCAAAATTTTCAGCTTACCGTGCGTCCATCCTCCGGAAAACTCATGCTTCAAACATCAGCTCTTTACGCGCCGCAATTGCCAACCATTAACACTTATGTACAAACGATCCATTTAACGCTCTCATTCCGTCCGTGACTTATATGGGATTTTCACGACTGCGAACGTTCACTTTACTCAATATTAGTGCCACTTTTCTGTTCACATTCAACCTTCTTGTAGACTATGAATCCAACCGTATTATTGATTTTGAACTTCACTTCTCTTACCGCTTGTATCCGTCGCACTTCCGCATCCAGCCTGGCAAACCATCTTCTTCCATCATAATAATATTTTGAATCCTTATTACTTACCGATTTCTCAGAGCTTCTCTCTCCAGTCCAGATTTCCTCCTGTGAAACACAATGTTCGTTCCACATGCGAAAACTAACGGCAGACCTCCACGATTCTCAAAGCTCGACGTCTTGCATCACCCGGATAAACTCAAAAGCGGCAAATGCCTATGACTTTTGAATCTCTCTTGAGAAGGGGCATCCATCCGCACGTTCAATCTGACTACGCTCTCTCCTTACATATGGTTAGCTAGCAAACCCAATGAGGACTATCGCCCTAATCCGGCGATTACTCGTGCCTGATGCTAGTCACCACGTCGGACCGTTATAATGTACTCATTTACTAGGATTTCGACATCTCACCTCTCGGTTGACAGATATGTTCAAGATCGATTTAAATTTCCGCTTCTTTCAAATTCCGCTGAACCCGGAACGACATTCATAAGACTGCATGTATCACTCCCGTTCGGTCTTACGAATTTCCGTTCGAACGGTCCATTCGGTTTAAAGAACTGCGATCATCATTTCACGTCTTCCTAGATCTCGTCTTACGTTTTTTACCCTTCGTGCTCGCCTACCTAGACCCCGACTATGATTGCCAGTGCTGTCTCCAGAAGAACACACTCACATCTCATGAGCAATTTTTTTTCCAGAACTAGAGTGTAATCTTGGTCCTGTGTGGTCAACTCTTCCTATAATGTGAATTTGAGTGCTCCATCCCTAACTTTCTCGGCGACATACAATTCTGCGACGCTAGTATAGACGTCCCCTCGAGATCGTGCTGGCAGCGATTCGTGAACTTCCGAAACCCGTAAACAGCGTCAACGTCGTCGTCTTAGGCATGGTGAATTTTTACCATTCGCTTCATTCCCGTCGCTGCTAAAATTCTCTTCTCTCCACCACGCGCTTCTTAAGCATCCACGTAAAGGATCTGCTGCTTCCGTCACTGTAGATTGGAACGACGAAGCAACTAATGCCTTCACCGCCATAAGGAAGCCCTTGCCTCTTCCGTGTTACTTATATTTCCTTCCGACACAGTCCCGACTAAGACTCAACACTGACGCTTCAGAACTTCGCAGCTGGAGCTGTGGCTGCAACAATTTAATTGTAACGCAATGGCGTCCATTAGTATTTCTTTTCTGAAAAGTTCCAGCCGCCTGAACAAGGTAACATCGCATTTGGAAGGGAACTCTCGCAATCTATTTAGTCTATTAAGCAACTTCCGTTATTTTTTTATAGCAGGTCGTGACATTCCCTTGTTGTTAACTTGAATCATTTACACCCATCACGCATGCCATTACATGCTTCCAACAGTAAAACAGCCGCTCGGAAGCCCGCCACGCTGAGTTCTATTGCCACAATTCAACAGAACTGATATCGCCATCATAAAAGGAAAAGACAACATTCCTGCCGATGCTCTATCCCGAATTAACGCTATCTCTCCTTTACCTGACATTGATTTCGTCGAAATGGCTCGCTTGCAGCAACTCGAAGAGATTGTTTTTCCTAGTGCTTCTTCCTACGACATTCAAACTGTAGAAATTTTTGGTTTTCCGCCTTTGTTATGCGATGTCTCTTCCGCACATTCCCACGTCGTCGTACCTACCCCATGCGCAGAAAAGTATTTTCACACTATTCACGATGTGTCGCACCCAGGGGTAAAAGGTAGTCAAGTTAAGATAGGCAAGCATTTCGTCTGGCCGTCCTTACTAAAGGATGTTAAACAGTGGACAACGCAGTGTCTCAACTGTCAAAAATCCAAAGTGCACAGGCACACGGTCGCACCTCTTCAGCAATTTCTTCCCCCTGGTGAACGCTTTGACCAGGTGCATATTGATATAGTCGGCCCATTACCACCCTCCAATGGTTTCACACACATTTTAACCTGCATAGACCGATACACTCGATGGGTAGAAGCCATTCCCTTGCGTGATACTTCCAGCGAGACAATTGCTCAGGCATTTTTGTACAACTGGATAGCCAGGTTTGGCACACCTTCGACCGTGTCCACAGACCAGGGTAGGCAGTTTGAGTCTCACCTTTGGAAGGACATTATGACTTTAATCGGCTCTAAGCGCCTTCGCTCTTGCAGCTATCATCCGCAAGGTCAAGGCCTCATAGAACGTTTTCACCGACAGCTCAAAGCTTCTCTTATGGCCCATGGAACACCGGACAATTCGAAACTCTCCCTCTTGTCCTACTCGGTATCAGAACTTCGTACAAAGAAGACCTCAAATGCTCAACTGCTGAGCTCGTATACGGCTCTACCATACGAATACCTGGTGAGTTTATCCTTCCTTCTCCAAGAACTACGAACCAGCACACCTTCCTGTCACGCCTTCGTCAATGTACCGAGGCGTGGAAGCCATCTTTGCCACGTCATCCTCCCCGTCCAACCTACATGCCTGCAGATTTGGAGACATGCTCTCAACGGTATTGATTCGGACGATCACACCGTAGTCCGTGGCAAGCCCCGCTATGACTGACGCTTTCTTGTAATTAACAACGCTATCGAAAAGTACTTTCAAACACTACAGAAGGGAGCAAAGTAGAAAAATATTATCAGGTGGGATATGACAAACCGGCTTATTCGACACATCCCGCTTCACCACTTACTTCTTTCTCCACTTGCCTGCACCCGCATCCATCTACCTGCGACTTCGCAAGAAATATCGACTTATGCCTATATCGCCTTTTACATCTCTTCCCTCCACCTGACCCTTGCACCTCCTTCAAGTATTGTCACTCCTTCGCCAGCTACTCCGCGCCCCACGCTACGACATCTCCGCCTCCTGCTCCAATACAGATCCTAATTTTCGGCAGACCTATTTTTTCGACCAACCTTACCGTCTTGTCTACCTCGTTCTATATCGCGTTATGGACGAACTCTACGTCCAGTCGTCCGGTTTTCTCCCTAAATCTTCACGACGCTCCACTGTTGTCAGAGGGAAGCCATGTCAACCTCCGTCTTCTTCTATTGATGTTGCGGACACGACCTGTCACTATCAAACTCAGTCCCGTTTTTCTATTCCTCGACTCCTGCCATCTTCCCCTCGAAAGGGTTGAACGTCTCTTCCTCTGTAGACTTCCAAAATAAGTGGTAATCATCATAGATGAATTCGCCAATCAGTTTTACATTTGTTTACAGTGAGCATCACTGAAGCTCTTTCAATGTATTTGTGCTCTCGACAATCTTCGTGTAACGTTTGCTCTCGAACGAAAACAAGATTAATGACCAGAACCGTGTTTCTCTTGCTCAATGTTACGCTCAACGTAACAATATATATATATATATTAGTATATATATATATATATATATTTATATATATATTATATATATATATATATATATTATATATATATGAATATATATTAATATAGTAATATATATATATATATATATATATATAATATATATTACATGAATTTCAGACCATCAGGATTGATTTAATAGTACGCATTTCAGTACAATCATTTATTTTACAGGCTGACATAATGAACAGGTTTATTAAAAAAAAATATAAAAATACAAATGGTAATATAAATTTACATAATATAATTTATAATAAAATAAATATTTTAATAATTTTCCCTCTTTTCCTCTTGTTTGCTATATGAAACTCATCTTTGTATTTGGCATAAAAACCATTTTCATTTATCTTTATTTTGCCTGTTATTTAACAATTCATATTACAATTACACTAACTATTTTATAACAATTTACTTTCCAATCGATCTTCAGTATATTGATGAATACGGATTTTTCCATGGGAAATGGAGATATTGATGGCTTCTTTGTTATCAAGGGTTGCTTTTGCATTACTATTTTGGAACTACGTTGAAGAATGTCAATTTCTTGGATCCCACCCTTCAATACTTAAATTTGATCTAGGTGACATCCTTGGCTCTGAAATCAATATATATTTGCTTTATTTCTTTAGCAGCTACGTTGAAGATTTTATCCTGGTACTTTACGTATTTCTTTAACTTAGCAAAGTCTGTTGAGCTTCAATATCTTATTTGAAGTTTGCCTGAAAGATCAATCCTGTTTCTTCACCTTATTTCTTTAGTTTAGGCGAAAGTCCAGTATTTTTTTGGCTTGAGTAGCTTTCTTTCACTATATTGTGGTATATTTATCTGCTAACAAAATCTGTCTCTATTCTTTAATGCTATTGTTCCTTAATTTTTTGGCTTCTAGCCTTTGCAAACCCGTTTGGTGTCACCACCCATTCTGAATGGTAAGCCCAGATCTTTCTTCCTGATATAGTTTTTTACTTCTCTTCTTCTAACTTTATTTTGGGATCAGTCGAGGCATTATGTCATGTTCACGAGTTGGTGAATGACAGTATTTTCCATTTGTGCATATTATCAAATTTAAAAATTTCCATCTGCTAAGAATATTAAGTGGTTTATTATTTTTCAGTTTATACTTCTCTTTTTTTACAGTCCTGCAACTCTATCACAAGATCAAATTTTGTAATGGTCTTTTTAAGACTGTTTGTTAGCTAGCAAAGTATTTTGTCTTTGTCACGTTTTACATCTACGTAACCTCCTACTCTGTCTGAATCATTTTTCATGAACAGTCTTAAAATTCCTTCCTAAATTCACTGTTTCCTTGGTTTCATAAATCACCTTCTTTGTGTGATTCTCTTTCTGTAATCCATTTACTTCTTTTCTGCAGTAAAGGCAAGTATTCTCTTATCCATCTTTTTCGATAATAAATCTGCACATTAGTGAAAACCTTGTTTCTATCTTCTATATAACTAACAATCTATATCTTGGAAAAATCCAGGAGGGAATGTTATGTTAACCTTTAAGACAGCAGATGGTTAGGGTTTCAAAGCTTCTAAGTTCTAAGTCATGGTAAACGTTCCCGCTACTAGACGGTTGTTTAATGAATGGAATCTCAATTCACAAAATAAGCATTCAAAATTGTCATCTGCACCTTGTTGACTGCGTCTGAGAGTAAAACTGTTCTATATTTAAATAGATAACACTCAGGACATTCCATAGTTTTGAAGGATAAATAAAATTGTTGTAAATGCCCGCTAAATAGTTCCCCAAATTTTTATTGCACATTTGTAATCAGCAGGGGTTGTTAATTACCTATTAAAGCATTCAAACCAACTCAAAGCTATTAATTTTTTATTTTGTAAATTTTACCATGTAAATGTTTAGTTTAATTTAAATACAGAAATTTATGTATTATTTTAAATTTATCATATTATCAGAATAACAAATTTAATTAATCACAGATAAACAGAAACTTCACGCTTATAATCGCTAATAAATGCTTCAAAAGCTGAC
>JABUQX010130397.1:0-13083 GCA_015478945.1 Trachelipus rathkii
ATAGGTGATCATAGCAGCCACGAGAAGAGGTACTCCTTCAGAAAACAATTATATGTATGATATGTTATGTACTTGTTCTCTATTTATAATAAACAGGTAATGCCTTACTGTATTTCCATTTACATACAATAAAAATAGTCCGTCAATTATATCTGTGTGCGTATTATAAGAAAATGCTTATAAACATATATCCTTCTCTCTAATTATATAGGTGAACTAGTCAAGCGATATATGATATATACTGTGACAGAAGATGTCAATATTCCATGTCATCCCTATCATATGCCCAGATGTTGTAGATGTGTAAATTGGAATCTACTTTCTCCGTGATAATCCTACACAGTAATTCAAGTGGTAAGTGAAATCCAGATTATATTCATTAGTATTCATTACCGTTCATGCGCAATACGCCAATTCAGGATACGTATACTGTACCTTTTCGTTAAGTTCACATATAGTTATACATGAGACTTTTAACTGACTCTAAGTTCTTGACGATCAGCAGAAAACTGATTGAAAGAGTTTTTATATTTGAATACAAATAGTTAGTATAATAATGTAAGTATAGTTGGTTGCTATTGTGTTTCATTAATATTGTTTCTAAGAAAAATATTCGACTAACGATCGTTTGAGTGACAATCTATACATAGATACCTATATATATTTTTAGCTGGTAGATGACCAGAGGCATTATGTCATACAGCTGTCTGGTTAGGAGTCATTCGCTCGCGTAGAGTGTTGTTATGTGAAATAAAATAAAATCATACATCGTTGCGACGCATCTCTCAGATCACACTGTCAAGACCTATAAATATTACTTTCTAAATAAATTTAAATTCATTAAATTAATAATATTGAAATATTTTTCTAAGATTAATTCATTCAATGAATATGATCAGATAAGAGGATTACATCTACTACTTATGCTACATTAATGTGGAATAATAATTAATGAATATAATATAATATAATAATAATAATAATAATACATACAATAATAATTAATAATAATAATAATATTTTACTAAATATTTAAAAGAAATGTTAGAGATAATGATTGAATGAAATGAACATATGAATAATAACTAATATATCTAAAATAATAATGAGATAAAATAACAAATATACCGAATATTAATATAATACGAATTATCGTATTATTCTAACAAGATATGAAATAATATATTCTATCATTGGATAAAGTAAGCTTATATATTATAATACATAATAATCTCAAGATTGTAGATATTGCAAGTGATCTTCAACTATATCTCATCGACGTAGTTACAATATTTATGCTCTCTGACAGAATGTTCGTAGATTTTCCAACATCCCTTGGATTAATGATGTTCAATTATTATGGATACTGATCGAATATAGACCACAGATACTTACTCGCCCTCAGCTCCACCCACAAATTAAGCTCACTCTGGGCTCTCACTATATATGTGTGTCGATAACGATATTATTGTTTGTCGCTTTAACTCGCTCGATTTATGCTACTATGATCACTTAATGTGAATTGAAAGGTGCTCATCTTTCCCATCTATTTAATAATCTGAGACAGATTCGACATGCATCTTTTTTGTACATAGTACCGTAACCTATCAGGCAAAATATCCATACGCAATTCAAGAGATTGAGCCAACATCAATATGACTATCTCACCCTCTCTATCTCCAGAGCAACTTATGTCGGTAGTTTCTCACATATGTAATAAAACTAGCAATATTACAACTTCAATTTACCATCATTACAGGACAAACCCATTTTTTCACCAAATTACACTACATTGTTCTCTTAAACTCACACAAGACCAGTCTAGTCGCGCTCACAATATACCTAGCTACTTCATATACGTTAACCTCCAAGAGGGGTTGTAGAATACCTTAAGTGCCTTTCTCTAGAGTAGCCTCTTATGTACACGGATTCCTGCTCGCTCCTACATTTCTCCCCTTCCTCTCCGGACCTAGACGTTCCTGTATATGCAACGAGAAGTACAAAACCAATACACCATCGGATGTGATACTGAATATATTACATAAAATACTCACTTACGAAAGGGGCTCTCCTATTCCTCCTCTCATATCGCTTGGAAGTATCTATTTATGCAACTTATACTTCTAAGCCTCAAAGCCAACTGTTACATAGTTAATTCTAACATGTGACAGCGCCATCTAAACACAAACTTACGTGATACGAGGTGCTTATATATCCTCAAGGATTTTGCTGGATACTCTCACGCTTAAGTTTTCCTTAATAATGACGCTATTACATAACCGCATTATCGAACAGATTAATGTGCTCTTCAAGCATAAATACATCATCGCTCATTGCTATTATACTCCCTAATAAATAATCATATACACTATTAAGTCCTACTCACTGCACGCCACAAATATAAGGAGAATCCTGATCTGATGAAATTATATTGATGGGAAATCATATCATACACCCCTTGTAATTCCTGCTGAACAAAACCTATAGATATATGGAATGAAACTTTCTTATACCTTCTGAATGATTGTACTATCGAGAACATATACTCTAGCTATACAAATTGAGATGTTACGAATAGCTCAGTACAAATTGCGGCATTTAACACATCACAGAAAACTACTTCAACCATATTCACATTTAAATATTTAAATAAAAACTATATAATACCTATTTACAGAAATCATTGCGCAAGGTTTGGCAACTACCGCTGAATATAATAATTATACTATTATGATAATCATTTTGCATTTTATAATTACCATAAGCAAAGAGTTCGTTCGAGAGTGACTGATAGATAATGGCTGAAAGAGATGAAAAGATGGACAACAGATGCCGGAAATGACAGAAGACTGGATCAACACTATTTCTAAAAGATATATTGAGCTTTATGAAAACCGAGTAATCAAGGCGCCATTCTATGTTTAGTCTCCTGAAAGGGAAATATCCTATCCCTAATAGAAGTGCTTTGAGAGAGTCTCGTAACGGTAGATAACCAGACTGTATAAACTATAGTGTTGACACTCTCAGTATGTAATAAATATTATGCAATTATGTTCACAAAATAAGAATTATCATGAACATGTCTGGTCAAAATAAACTCGTGGTGTGAGTAAATTAGGAAATAACAGAGATATTAGTAAAAATCTGAGGTTACAATACAAAGTAATAGGACCCGTCTCATAGTATACGGGTAAGCAACGTTATATTTGTAGAATCCAGTCTATCCTTTTTTGTGATGTTAAATAAATTTGTTAAAGAAACTCAATAATAATTATAATAATAATAAAATAATATATTATAGATTTAAATACTTAATATTAGTTAATAAAGAGGTGGACCTGGATCATAGGGATAACAGTACAATTAGATAATAGTATAGGATACCAATTAATAGCAATTAATTGATCTCCATGAGCAAATGAATGATTCCACCATTGCGATTTATAATAATAATGTGAAATAAATAACTAATAACTATGTAATACTTGGACAACTTAATAGTTTCATGGTGTAATAATAAAACACCTATAAATATGTTAGATGAATTTAAAATATCAAAATAGTCCTTCGTGATAAATATTAATATGATAACATTTATTAATTTAAAGAAATATAAATAAATTTGAGAGTTTTTCATAATATATAATCATAATATAATAATAATATTAATAATAATATATGCAAATAAAAATCTGGACAACTCAAGATACTTAGTCAGTTAAACAGTGAAATTATAATATTAATGAGACCGCAAATTGATAATTTAATCGGAAAATTATATAAACTCTAAGTTCAGGATAATAAAATGAGATAATAATAATAATAATTAATAATTATCTGTAGATAATAATAGTAAGTCAGTGATACAATTAACCTGAATTAATAATTACTCGTCTTTTAGATGTAGAAAACCACTCAACACTGATATCTGGCCTTTAAGTGATAAACTCTCTGGCAATTAAAAATTAATATAGAAATATCATATAGTAAAATTATATACGTATGTACAGTCATGCTCAGTAACTGGAAAATGTCATTTCCTCAAAAGATATTATATTCATATTAATAGATTAATTAATAATAAATTAATTAAATAACTAACTAAATTTATTAAATTACTATATATATATAAATCTCTCAATAAGAATAAGATAATAATATAAATAATATGCAAGTTATAAGAAATAATAAGATAATATTAAGAATAATTCAAGATGATAAATTACAAAAAGAAAACAGAGATGATCAGATATTCAGTACGAATATTATAACAATTCATTTTTATAATTTTTTTAGTTTATCTTCATAAACATTTAAATATATTTGGTTTCATAGTTGAAAGTTTATTTTGTGATAAAGGTAACTTTTCTTGTCATTATTATGGGCGCAGTCAAAGTAGCTACGTTTAGTGACATAGCAGGTGTATTAAATAAAATAAGTTACACATTAGGGTAGTTTAGTAGGGATCAAATTAATAATATTTGATAATAACAATAATAGATATATATATTGCAAGTCATTTAATATAAATGCTTTGATGTTTTATGTACATTCCTAAAATTGGCTACTAGTTAGTTTGAATTTTAAAGTAAATTATTTAATGGTCAACTCTTATCTAAGTATAGCACCTCTTCTACTCTCGTGTATGTGAAGAGATATAATGGTATATCCGATTCGTCGTTATCCATAGATTATAGACAGTTAACAATTTTTTTAAAAAAAGATAATATAATATAATATAATTAAACATATTATACTCATAGTAGTTTTAAATTTGGATGCTTAGCGCTCAAAAATGATATACTTATATATCTAACTGCGTTTAGTTGTACGTCAAATTCTTGATGATAGAATTTTTTTTTGGTTAATAAATCGAAAGGATTGATTTGATATTGTAGTATCAACTTTTGAAAATCATTCCATCTAAATTTATTTTTTCTGTGATTTAATTTACATTTTAGATTATGTTTGTTTCTGTGTATGTATTTCTTTCGATTCAAGATTGATGGTATTTAATATATGATTCTGTTATTACTCTGTTGTTCTTTTACTGACTATTTTACCTCTGCAACAGTAAATTAAACATAATTAACAAAGAAAGATTAATATCTCATTAATTATTTTTAGTCTAGTTCATGATGATTACATATTAAAATTTTAATGAAGTCTAAGAAGAATAATATGAGTTATTGTATTATTATGTTTAATCTACTGCTATTTTACGAAATTTTGTCCAACTCCAGACACAATTATCAGGGTTAGTTTTATTAGATCTCACTCAATATATATCCCAAATTAATTAGTATTATGAAATATATCATACTTGTATATTACTAGACAGCAATGTTAGTTGTCGGGTAGTGTGTGTCTATTCTCTATCTCTGTCTAGTTTGTTCTTTATTTCATCTTCCCATTTCTATTCTTTATTATTATTATCAAGTGTATTGTTATTACGCATTCAGTCTTAATTTATTTTTATATCTCTAAGAGTGGTTCGGCTCATTGTTGTGATAGTTTGATTTGTGTGAATCTCGTATATTTCTGGATTCGTCGATATAATGTGATAAAAGTGTGATTCTTGAAGAGGATGGGCTGAGGATGATGGCGGAGGTGTTCAATATAGTTATGATGAACAAATGATAAAGCTGGAATTTATAATTAGATTATCTTTTATTAGTTATATTATTATTGGAGTATTCAGTATATATGATATGAAATTCATAAATAATTCATGTAATTAATTATTAGTGTATAGATATGTGAGCTCAATTATATTATTATTATTTATTCTTATTATATTTATTATTTTATTATTTATTCACTTTTAATTATTTAAATTTATAGATTTATTATTATTATTATTATGTATTATTATTATATGTCTTATATTATTATTATATTATATTATTATTATATTTTACTTATTATTTATTATTATTTATATTAGTATTAATTTTAATTTATTACTTATTTGGCTTTTGTTTTAATTTAGTTTGTTAATTTATGATAGGTATGATGTCGAATTTTAGAGTAAATAGTTTATATTAAATCTTGTTAGGACGCAAATAGAGTGATGTGAAATCTTTCTCTCAGGATGGTTTTCACGCAGGGTGGATTATTTATTATATTATTATTCATTTTATTATTTTTTATTTATTATTATTATTTATTATTTATATTTTATTTATTAATTATTAATTTATTATTATATTATTATTTATTTTATTAATTATATTATTATATATATAATTTTTATATTATTAATTTTAATTTTTATTGATATTTAATTTATTAAAAATTTATTTTATCATTATGGTGAAAGCTAAAGGTGAGTTTTTTATATTATAATAGTATAATAGCCAGATGGATGGTACTATCTCTGCTCTCTCAATTAGGTGTCAGAATATACTGTTGTCGATGTAGTCGTAAGAGTAATGTTAGGATAATTAAGTGATATATCATCTAATGAATATGAGCATTATGCCTACGGAGTAAAAAGTTATAGAAATAAATTCATCTCTGATAATATCAAGGATCATAATAAGATATTTCAGAAGTACTGGAATAAGACAACTGCGCGAAAGCTCGAGGACCATAGGAGTAACAACAGGACAAAAGAGGCTTCTACGAGTTACTGGTTCAAGCAGAGATGATAAACTCTTTATACAAGAATTATGGTATAAGTACGAAGATGTAGTACCTCCTCTTATACTTCAAATAGAGATATCGTGATTTGTGTATAGACTGTAGTGAGTTAATGATTCTTAAGTTATTTGGTGTGTGCTAGTTGGTAAACTTCCTGTGTCGATTGGAGTACCGAAGGATCCTAGTGTGTGCTCTGAAGAGTACTCTTTGGTTGATAGATCTTTTGCTAGGAATTCATTTCTGAATGTAGTCTTTACTTCTCATGATGTACAATTGTATTTTTGTGATAATTATAGTGTGTCAACTTAGTCGATGGGGACAGTATACCTAAGTATAATGATGATAAAAAATGAATTTAGAATTATCTTGTCGGGGTGAGTATAGTGGCAATATTGGGCTTAGGATGTGAATTAGACTCGATTGAGTTGGTAGGATGTGTGTACTCGTAATAATCCTTCTGGAACTCACTAGTACATAGTTTTAACATTGGAGATTTGACGAGAAGAGTGATTAACGGTTAATTCACTCATCGGGAATCGCTTGTTGCATGGTGTTTGAGAATATGCGCGCAGTTAAGTCAGTAACGTGGTTTATCTCTTCTTCACTTGGTGTAAAATCTGGAAATGTACTTGTGACATCTCTCTTGCTGCTCAGATCAAGTAATCAAGATATATTTATAATATCAAGAAGTTATTTCTGCGAAGGATCTCTAAGGCTCTCTGAGTTTTTTTGATACTCTACTCATACGCTGAAGTTGTATCAACGTGTGATGAATTATGATCATAGTAATTAACGCCGAATATTCTTGGTGGAAAGGTTTCTTTATATTGTTGCGTAGTAACAGCTTAAGTTAATTATGGCTTCAGGGGTCGGAGAGTAATACTCGATCTGTTTAGTTTATGATAATATTATAGATATCTTTAGGAATAACTTGAGACGAAAAGTGTGATTAGATATCGTTTTGATTTGTTCGTTGTGACTGTTTAAACATATATTTACAATGTAAGGAGGTTAACGTAGTGTAATATATGATCTCAGATATAATAGCGCATATATATTTTGATACACGAGACAATTTACATAGTAATAGAACTAAAGGTTAGTCTAGTAATCTTTTTTCGTTGTTAGTGCTCCGAGTCCGACTGTTAGTTTTAGAGACGATTGTGATTTTGAAAAGGTACTTTTGATTTGAGTAGTACAGCTCAAGTGCATAATGAATAGATATTATCCAATACGGATGAGGATAAAGGAATGACCCTAGAGTGTGCACAAAGAGGATTTCTATGATAAGAATCGTACTTATTTAAATAAATATAATTTTAGTATTTATTGGGTATGTTCTCAGGTTTTTAGGTAGCTAGGGTTATACTTATCAAATAGCGTTAGGTTTACAAATTGAGCTAGGAGTTGTAGTCTCGTAAGTAATGACGCGACAAGCCGTGCTCGTGATATAAAGAATGGAAAAGTATAAAGTGGTATGATAGTTACAATTGTCTTATAAATTTATGTGTGTTACTGTGTTTTGTTTTCTTAACTTTCCGGGTAATTTCTTAGTATGTTTGTGTTTGGATTTACGTGCAGCAGCCAGATGTTATAGTGTAGTTTGAGCGGTTTCGAGTAATGATAAGAAATCGAAGACTTATTGGCTTTTTAATACTAGCGATAACATATTGATAAAGAGGGTGGGAATGTTACAATACTTTTCAAATTTACGAATTGTCCATCCCAAGAAACAAGCCAATAGTACAAAACCCAAAGTTAAGTCGTGGAAAAAAGTCTGGTTTGATTGTGTTTGAGAGCGGAATTATATAAAGTGTTCTCCTAGCGTGTGTATATTTGATGTATCATGTTGTCATGTTATGTCTTTGTGTCACTCTACCGTTCTCGTTGTTAACTGAGTGAAAAATAACTGCATTCGACTGGTACTTTTCATTTCTAGAATCTTTGTGCTCATCATGAGTAGGAGTGGAAGTCTCGTCATATGACTACAGCATAAGAAAAAGATAAAGTATTGCTCTGTGAGGATGGAGGCGGGGTACAGGTGAGCCGGAAAAAATAAACATGCAGTTGTCAGGAGATGTGAGGCGTAATCATAAATGAGGAATATGAATCATTCGAATTCACAGGTATCGATATCAGCCTTATTAATTAGTTACATTATCTTATAATCATTACTAGATGTGGTATTTGATTACATACTATATTATCTTTGATTTAATTATATAATAATTATTATTATCATTACGGATATACCATGTTCTGTAGTATGTATATTATTTTATCTTCATTAAATTTTAAATTTTTATTATTTAATTATTATATGATTGCTTTTCGTTCAGCTTTTATCGCTGTTTAGTATTATTAGTATTATGTTAATATTTGGTGATTGGTATTGACTGAGATTTTAGTTGAAAAAAAAGGGTTTAAGAATAGTATTGATTATTTATTATTGTTTATAGTATATAGAATTTTACTATTTTATAGATATACCTAATTTATTGGTTTAATATATTTTATTATATTTATTTAATTATATATCATTAATTATTTTTATATTATTATTATTATTTAATTTATTATTTTATTTATATTAATTATTATAACTTTATTATCCTATATATTTATTATGTATTATTATTATTATTATTATTTTAATTAGTTTGAGAATATCACTATTCCTAGAATAGTTATGTATCTATTTTGGTGTATAGCTAAAGGGAGTTTTTTTATTTTTATAAATTAAAACTAATATTATATGATAGTTTTTTTCCTTTCATTATATATTTCGCGATTCGTATACTTTGAGGCGAGGGAAGGTATTTTATATAAGTGTAGTAATACCATCTAATTAATTTGATTCCTAATGTTGTAAAATGTTTAAAATTATACGACGATATATCAAATCAGATCGTCAATAGATCTCAGAAAGAATGGGACGACTCGTATTAAGAACACAGGAGTAACAACAGGTACAAGATAACCCTACAGTACTGAATATGGACCGTAGAGTTACAGGGATAAGAATAAGTGTATTTTAATAATTTATTGTTTATTGTTTTTTTATACTTTAAATACTCTCTCGCCTATTAAATAAACATACCTTAATATCGATAACCCCTATTAATTGTTACATATGAACTGGGCCTAATGCACATGCATAGTGTGTACGCGCGACCTCTGAATTAGAAATAAATACCTGGCATGTATATTTGTTATTCTTCCTAACATTTATAGCAAATGTATGTGGTGAAAATATTAGTAATAGAGAAACATTAGAAAAACTCAACAAACTTAAGACAACAACTGCAATATGCACTTAGTCTTGAGTAGATAAACTTTTGAGTTGGGATGGGTCGACCCCCCATAAAAACCGGAGAGTACCTACAGACTGTTTAATAACAGAATAAACCGGAGATTATATATAACTGATAATAATCTAACATGATCGAGGTAAAGTTTCACGGTGAGTAAGCGAAGTCTACTATAATCCGGGTAATCTTCTCTCTTACTTGTTATAAAATAAAGGCCTCGATTAATTGAATGTCACTTTGAACTCTAGCATTAAAATAAATCAAGGTATATCGTCCCAAGGTATGTTGGATAAGGTTCTAAGGCAGTTTTAACTCTAGTAAGTACCTAGTTCTTAGAAAATCTGCGTGGTTCAACATTGTGTTGGTAGAGTAAACAGTTATAATTTGAAACTCATAACAGTATGCAACTTTCGTTAACAGGTTGGTTGGCTGTCAACTGTAATGTTAACAAGTTTGCTAATTTAAATTGGTTGGTTGGTTGTCAGATGGAATGTCCAGACTGGAGCAAAGTTATTGCAGATCTAGCTGTAACTGATTGCGTTAGGTAGCAGGAACTAGGATAGGTCCCAATCAATATCTGTAATAAAAACAACTCCGGTGGGCATCGACATATTGAAGAGTTCCATTAATTATATCTTAAGTTCTAAATATTAAATCTCATTTCAAAGTTTTGAAAAAAATCAGAGAAATTTGGAAAAAAATATTAAGCACAATAATAAAATAATAAAAAATAAATTCATTAAAAAATCTAATAAAAAGAAAAATATTTATCATTGTCTAACGAGCCTATAAAATTAAATATACCAATATAATTAATGAAAATTTTGATATATTTCAAGTCTCTAATTTAAATATTACCTCAGCGATCCTACGAATGGATTGTTGCAGCAGGCGAATAGATACCAGAAGTCTGGACAAAACGCTTAACTTAATTCGCATTGAGCAGAAAGTAGGTGGAGAATTTGATAATTTTGTTCTTTATATCTTAGCCCAAGCCATGGGTCACATCCTAGCATAACAGTCGCATAAACCATTAAGCCTCCGGTACTCAACAATAGATAATTTATTGCGACTTTCCCGATGATTGAATATTTTAACACACAAGTAGCAGATTAATAAAGATTATACATTACTTACAATGTACTTTGTATTTACATACTAGATACCATCCGGATAATTATATTAAAACTTTTTATATACTCTAGACTGTGTGTAAATAAATTGATAACGCCGTCAGCACATTGGCTTTTGAGCTAAAGGATTTACTATTTAACTTATCACCCAAAAAGTGCACTTCGAAACAACATAATATATTTACTCAGAAAAAGACTCAATAACTATAATTTTCAACTATAGAAGAATCAACTCTAATAACAGAAACTGGGCTATTAAATGAGTAATCATTTTCATCATCCTTATATTAGTTACAACATCACACTCAGTATAAGGAGATAAGTTTGATATCAACGTGATTTTCGTGATTCTCAGCAGATCGAGATGTACTAGCCTTTTTATAATAAGATTATATAAAATTTTCCTATTAATATAGCAAATTACTACCTATCAAAGTTTAGTAAATTATTATTTTACTATTTTAATAGAGATAAATGAGCTATCGTAATATAATATTACATATCGATATATAATTATAATATAATATTAATATACATATGTATATTATACTACCTATATATATTATACTTTGATTAAATACCTCACAAGTCATAGTTATAGATACAAGCCTTAAGTATAATATAGTATATATTAAATATTATATGATATAATCGTATATATAATATTATATTGATATCTGCGATATTTATATATTAATTAACGTCATCGTATCTATAAATCATTTATATATTATATACTATCTATATGCTATACGAATATATATCTATATACTAATATATATATCTATATACGTATATTTATTAAAATATTAAAAGATAAAAAATATTCTGAAAGAACATAATTATAATAAAAAACAGTTAATATATAAAAGTATAAGTAAAAAATTAACTGAACCAACTAACAGTTTTTGGGCTCCTATATATTATTTAGTAATTTAATTTTATAATTCATTATTTAATTTATTATAATATCCTATCTGGCGTTAATTAAATACAGCCAAAAACATAGTCAGGGGTTTTTTAGACAATCTATAGGTAACTAAATTATTTGGAGTGTCCGAGATAGCCCAACAATACCTTTTGAGTTATATGCCACTTATTAAATAGGGTCAATCTTTAGGATAGAATTATACCAGCTCATAGGCCTAAAGACCTGACGGTTATTACTTATCGATTATATATAATTCATAAATTGTAATATAATAAATATATATCAAGAGCATTCGATACAGTAGGCTACTATAGGCTGTTATATCCTATCTAATAAATAGTATAGAACCATGTAATAGAGTAAAAGAGAACATCTTATAAGGAGTGATTTATGGTTGGACCTCCGCAAAACCAAAACATTAGTCTAAATATGCATGAGCGTTTTGAGTTCATCCTTTTTTCTGTGGAAGCTATTAGCGAAATTTCATATATAAGATGGTTGCTTCTGATGTGTGGTTCGGTGTTTCAATGACCAATTGACCTTTTTCTTTCTTTTAGCAGAGTTGTCGAATCTATGGCTTGATCGCGACGGTCATGGCAAGGAATAATCTGACGTTTTCTGGTACATCATTTGCGGAGAATACACGTCTGGCAATGGCACAGATCGAAGGGCATGCACAAGCATTGTGTGAAGAGCGGTCGCTGTACCAGGCTTACTTTCAAGCTAAGCTGGGTGGACCCACTGATAAAGTCCTGGGCACGCACACGGGTGTCTGCAAGATGTGGTGGATGATCTCGGCGGTGGAGATACGGGCTCGAAAGACTACTTCATCTGAGGCTTTGGGATTACCGATGGTTTGGACGGGAGCGTTTGACCATGCGATCGGGGCATTGTTAATCTTCTGCGCCATAGATAACTACTCTGGCAATCAACGGAAGAAAACGACCAGCTCCCAGAACGCTTCCGACCATCCATCTGCCCGCGTACCAAGTTGCTCCACTGCGAAAAGGACTTCCTGTACCGCGTGCAGAGAGCTTCTGACAGCGACGACGAGGCCACCATT
>JABUQX010130398.1:0-17500 GCA_015478945.1 Trachelipus rathkii
GAGCAAAAGATGTGTGCTGAAAATAGCAATATCGAGATCTTAGTTAGTCTGAGAGGAGTTGAACTGTAATGGATAACTCGACTCGAGCATTAATGTCATAAATATTTTGTTGATCAAATAGAGTGTATGTTCTAGGGGTGATATACACTGAAGTTTATTTTATCTTACTAGGGGTGGACCCTTCGATAGCATGGTTACAATGACTTAACCATTATGATCATCTAATAAGATACGATGCTTTAACCTATTGATTAGCATAAGATGAAAAAAAATCATATATTACATATGGAGATATAGTTTTCTACATATTTTATGTAGTCAACATATGAGGCTTGACGGAATTTTGGTTTTGGATCCACATGTTCATGTAGCCGTTAAGTATCTTTGTCATATATATACATTAGATAATATAATATAATATGATATAATATCATATAATATACTTTAGTTTACTATTATATATATATAATTATTATATATATATATATATATATAATATATAATATTATATTAGTATATATATGTATTTTGCAAGTTTACTTACTAGCTGTTCAGTTCAAAATTTCTAATTTCAAAACTAGTAATATTTTTTAAGAAAATTGTTTAGGAGTTCTAGGCATAATCCAGAAGCTTGCACTAGAAGAAGTTTTGTCTTATAAACTTGTACATTTCTGGACTTAGAAGATTTTTTTGAACTTTTGAAAATTTTTCTAAAAAATATTTAGATAAATATTTAAATATTTTTTCTAATTAATATACTATAGATATTTTTAAATATATATATATAGTTTATTAGATATAATAAGTGTTATCTATATATATATCATATATATATAATATTGGTGGGGACTTTTATGTGGGTACATAATAAAGATTATGTCCATAAATGTTGTTGCATATGTAAAATACACTAAAGGCAGTGCGTGAGGGGTGGGGTTAGTTTACGCAATCACATCCATTTTTCACTTACGGAATATGCTTATGTCGTGCCTCTGACCGTCTGTGATAGCGGTAAGCGACTTGTATGTTTTGGCACTGTTAGATCGTATGAAGATACTGGGAATTGGTGAATAAGAGACAGAGTTGATGGATTGTTTTAGGATTTTGATTCTTGCTGGTGGAATGCAAGAAGAACTGGTGAGATATCGACGTAATTCGTGCTTGGCGCGGTACTAAATCGTAAGATTGTTAAAGTAGATATTTTAAATATTACCTTTATTTAAATTGTAATTGGATGAGTAGATGCACGGGGTGTACCCCAAGTGCAAAAGGATTTTTATTAAAAAACGACGGATTAACTAAAAAGAATAATGAAGGATAGTGAATACGAAATCGGAGGATTCTTTAGGAATAAAAAGTAACATTCCACAAAAACCAAAAAGAATTTTCTGGCTCGGTTACTAATCAGAAAATTGCATGAATATTTCTGAAAAAATTTGTCAAAATACAATATAATGTAGAAATAACTTTTATGATATATTTAGGTAAAGATTCCTTTAATTATTTTTATATTTATATTTTTATATAATATCTATTATATTTGATTATTTTAATTATTATTATTATATTATTATTATATATATTTCTTAGTTAAATGTATTTTATATTATTATTATATTTTTTATTATTATAATTATTATATTATCTTTATTAACATATCGATACTATATGTATTTTGGAGTTAGATTATTTTTTCGAAATATGTGAGTCGTGTGATATTGTGTACGGGATTTTTCTTATATAAAAAGTTAAAATCATGGATGAACTCTAAAAATATATATGAAAGCTTAAATAAGAATGATTCATGTCTTTATGAAAACGTTCCAGGGTCCTCTGAAGCTTTAAAATTTTTTCATGGCTGTTTAAAAAATAAGTGGGTGGCTGTTTGGGCCTAGTCTAGTTAGTTATGATGACAGAATTGTTAAGGTGTGCGTCTACAAAGGCAGAAGTATTTACATTTTCATATATAGGGCCTGTAATGAGCTAACTGGATCGATACAATTGAAGTCATACTGGTTTTTAACATTTTGAGAGGATGTAACTTTTTTCATAAAGGACCGCCGATTTTGTTTTCACTATTCTTATTATTACTTTTTAGAGTATATCCTAAATTATTTTCATAAAAAATCGGGGTGACACCCCTCTACTGGTACTATCTTTCTTAATTTTTTTTTATTCCTGTTCAAAAGTATTATTTTCATGTATAGTTATGGCGCTACTTTTTTTCAGTTTTGATGCATTTTTGATGAAAGTCAGTATATAGGGTTGTCGCTCGATGTTCGGCGTCAAGGTTGTGTGAAGGTTAACATCATCTATTGATAGATCTATTGCAAGCGACAAAAGCATATTACGTATATTATATATCTATATTATATATTAATATATTATATTATATATATATATATTTAAGTATTATATATATATAATATATATATATATATATATATTATATTTGAATATATATATAGTTGATCGTGGTATATCATAATCACTCTAAGTTAATTTAGTTTCCTGATATTTTTCTTTAATTTTGTTTTTATGGTTAAGGTAAGTTTCTAGTACTAAGCTTAAAAAAAATTAAAGAAAATCCTTAAAAAATTAATTGAGTATTATATATTTATATATATATATATATAATTATTTATATATACTATTTAGTAATAATAATAATATAATATAATAGTAAATATAATAATAGTATTTATTTATATATATGCTCATTGCGTATTTAGCGTTAGCGCATGACTTATAGGCGGCAACACCCCAGCTTTGAATATGGGGCTCTCTGGTGTGAGTGTGTGGTGAAGACTGTACTATATATATATATGTACCTCACTAATATATATATCTAAATAACCTATTTATAATCTGTATATATATATATATATATGATATTAATATATTATATTATAAGTATATTATGGCTTTCGTGCAGGCTTGCCCAATAGCTCGGTAGATATGAGTTAACCTTGAAGACTTGCTAAGGACAACCCTAAACTGCTTTTCTAAAGGTTAAAGATGAAGCTTTGCGCTCTTACATAATGTAAAAAAAAAAAGAAAAAAAGAAAAAAGCAAAATTTATTATAGCGTTGGATATATATATTCATATATATATATATATATTTATATTATACTATATATATATATAGATATATTTTCCAAGTTTATTTAAAATATTCTATATATTTTTTCTTCTTATTAATATAAAGGTTATAAGTATTAAGCTATAATAATGATACGAACGTAAAGAGAGTAACTATGTAAATAAATAATGGATATCACTGATATAGCCAGACAAATTAACTCAAATAAGAATAAAATTGTTATGCAAATATAATATATATGGTCAGCGTTTAGATTAGGGACAATGTAGCTGAAACTATGATATGTACATAAAACTGGAATAATATAGTTTTTGAAATAGCGAACATGTCAATGCATGAAAAGAGAAACCTGAGTGGATGAAAATAAAAATAAAACTCCATATATTGTTTGATGTCACGGAAGTTCTCGCTTTTCGCGAATTTCGAGACAATGACCCGAATATTAGACCAGCAGACTCTTGAAATTAAGACTGCTGAGATGGAAAATAAATAATAATTTTTTAATTTATTAATCGTAAATGCAATGTTTTCTGTCCCCTTAACCCCGACCCGTGAGTTGCTTGGTGAAAATATTTTACCAGAATTCTAGTTTTTTTTAAGTTAATTATCTTAAAATAATTAAATTAGCATAGTTAATTAAAGTTACTTAAAATAATGGAATATTATTATATAATGACAAGTTTAAATTAACCTTTTCAACGTACGATGTTATCTTATTTTTTTTTTAGTTACTTTACTTTAATAATTTATATATAAAAATTATTTTTGATTAAATTGGTGAATTCAAAATGTTATTCAGTTTTTGTAAGTATAGCAGTTTGTTTAGATACAGTGTCGTAATCTAAACGCGGAATTATTAATTAGGAGCTTGTCTTTAAGGATGTTAAACCAATATATATGGAACAGAACTGATGTGAATCGATTTTTGTTTGATTATTTCAAGATTATACTTATTAATGAGGTAGCTTTGCAAAAACTCTTTTTTTTTAAACATAAAGAATTCACCAAGATGTAAATTCAAAGTTGATAATATGAGGACACAGAGTCAAGATGTTATAATAACAATAAGGTACATCGAAGACTGGGGAGAACTATGAGAAGCGAGAGAGAGGGAGTACGCTCGTCGCCCATCTGTCTCATCTGTTGATGATTACACGAGTCTTTTGAGGATAATATAGATACGTATTGCACATGTAGAACGGAGCTATTGAAGTCTCTGGATCATTGCAAACCAAAGAGCTGCCACAGCTATTTGGCAAGCTCATATGAACGATAAGAAAAGAATAATCTAAGGTTTTTAGGCTACACCTATAGTAGATGCAACTTAGAAGGTGATTGACGCAGAATCGTGTGGATCATATTCTGGTTCGATTTTCCGCGTCATATCGTGCTTGATTGAATTATGTCATTTATGCAATCTCTTCCTAAAGGGAGTAAGACAGTCACAAATAATGCCTTATTATAAGTGCCGATTCACTTGCTTACAATAATGCCGATATAGAAGATTAAGACATCCTATTATTGTAAATCTAGATACTGATATTCTCTTATTTAAAACATCTGCGGATTGCGGCATTGTCAGAATATCCTCAATATCGAGAACTACGTACAATATCATATATATTAATGTTAGATATGTTCAGATATACTTATATCTACAAGAAGTACTCCGTATGTAAAAAAATCCCTCTATATCATTAGATTATAGGGGCAAATATACACGTGAGTTAAGTGAATAATTTAGAATATGAAAAATATAAAATAAAATAAAAAGTTTTTATACTTATCTAGGGGATACAGTATGAAAAATAATACTGATTACCATAGTTAATCTATTATTATCATTTTATCCTTTAAAATAATACCTCAACCCACTCTTTTTTTTAAATTATGTTTAATCTCCAATTATACTATAATGAATAAACTAAAATCTAGTATTTTTTACACGTATTCTATATTCACCACTATCATTAATGGTATATCTATTGTAAATTTTAAAAAAAATTCTATGAGATAATATATTATATATATATATATGTATTATATATTATCATATAAATATATAATTTTATATATATATATATATATATATTATAATGATAAGTATATTAATTATATATATATATATAAATATATATTAATTATATTATATATCATTATATAATATATGTATATATATTATATATATATATTATATATATATATATATATAATATATATATATTATATATATAATATTTAAATTTATATTATACAACAACTGTTGGGACATAATTCTGACGGCAATTAAAGCGTTAATTACGTATATATAACTATAATATAGTATATCGTTTATTAATTCATCGTTTAACATATTTCTACTCGCTTTGACGCTTGATTTCGAAATAGAAGTAACGGCTATATATTAACGTTTTACATTTGTGAGTATATAACAGTTAAACGTAGTTATAAATGATTTACCTTTGCCTCATTGTTATAACGTCCTGCGCCGTAGGTTTTGATATTTTTTTTGTTTTTTAATTAATATTTCTTTGTAAATATCTACAAGTCGAATTTAAGTGGTGACGGAATGATTCAAAAATATAGCTATAGGACCTTTTCAGGCGACTCGTCAGTATTATTTATTTTTTTTTTTTTAAGTTAGAGCACTCAAGGGTATGACCAGTTCAATGTGCAGATGGTCTTATAGGAGCATGATATAGTCTATATATCGATATGTTCTATTATATGGGGTATGATAGGATTTTGATTTCGATATTATTATCTTTTTTTTTTTTTTTTTGTCATTTTCAACATCATAAATTGGACCAGATTCCAGAAATGTATTCCTTTTTTCAAGTAGATGTTGTAGTTTTCTTCAGATATGGATTGAATATTTGTGGTTTTAAAACTGGATTTCACTATATATATACTCACCACTATATATATAATTATAATATATATATATTATATAATTTTATATATACTATTATATATAATATTTTATATAATAATATATTTACCAATAATTATCCAATAAATCGTCCGTCTCATACATGGCTCAAAATATGATTTATGATTATTACTATATATATATATACGGTCTTATATATCTATATACCAGTTTTGTAAATCGTAGCGTTAGACGATGTTTTCTCCCCTAGTATATTGCTGTAATCTCTTATCTGTTGCTCTGATTTGCGTCTCTGCGTCTTCGACCAGCCAAAAATAAAGATAGGTGCTCTGTGCTCCGTCTTGTGGCAGTATTTCAATCTCTTCTCTGCTCTCTCTCCGCCGTCGTCTTTCTCTTCCGTCTCTTTGTCTCTCAATCTCACTGTCTCTCAGTCTCTCACTCTCCCTGTCTCTCAGTTTCTCTTTCTCTCATTCTCTAAGTATCTCTGTCTCTCCGTCTCTCTCTCGACTATACTCTTGAGTCTCTATTTCAGTGCTAATTAATAGTGAAATTAACGTTCCATTTACAATTAAAGCGTTTGTCATTTATTATGAATAATATAAAAATAATATAACATAATTTAGATTTATATAACTGTATAGGTTGAATATATTGCTACTATTATATTTTATATATATATATATATATATTAATTTATACTTGAATAATTTCATTTAGTTTTCTATCTATATATAAGATATATATATATTTATTTATTATTTATATAAATAAAAATTATTATATATATTTATATTATACTATATTACTATTATATAATATATAATATATATATCCTATTATATATACTATATAGTATATATATATATATTATTTATATATATATATATATGTAGTTACGTTGTCACCCCACTCACGGGAGCCGCATATTATAAGGAGGGGGTATTGCAGCACATTCAGTTATATTATCAACTACGCAAACATACGCAGATGAGCAGACCCAGTGCTTTATAGAATGTGGAGAGGAGAATTAAGATTCCGTCGGGGGGGAAAAAAAAACCACAGAAGAATGGAAGATAATTTCATAAATATAGATGGCAGGAAAGAAGGAAGCACGCAGCGAACTAGCCTATTAGTTACCAATGAATCAACAAATATCAACACAGATACAGCTATCCTTGTGCTACGAGGTGCGTGTAAAGGTGGTAGGTACGCCTAGTGATAAGTTTCTCGACGCACCTGCCAGCTGCGGTACATATAGAAGAGATCTTATAAGAGCACCAAGCACCAGCGGCCGCAAAGATTTGAGGATTAAGGAATGGCAGTGCAAGAACAGTATTATAAGCCTTATTTGGCCTTTGACTCGACCTATCAAAAAAGCCGGGTGAAACCCGAGCCTCCCCCCAGATAGACCGTATTCCATTACAAGGGAATGAGCCGCTTGTAGTAGCTGGAGCGAACTGAGAGAGAGGAAATGAGAAAGTCTTCGCAGCCTAAAACAACTCTCCAGTTTTTGAAGGCCAGCCTAGCAACCAGTTGTGGAATGTGAGGTTTCCAACATTTTTTTTGTTTATGTTAAGGCCAGAGGATGATTATATGCACAGGAGAGACAGAGAGAACCGGTCGAAAGAGAATAGGAAAAGATTGGAAGGTGTCTAGAGGGAGAGTTTGTAGACAGTTAGAGTTTTTTAAAGAATTAGAATTTCACAAGTTTAGCACGCACCCCCAACTCGGAGAATTTCTATATTCAGGTCAGCGAGAATAGAATGTGAAGATTTAAGAGAGAGGCAATTTTAGAAGTAAAGGAGGGAGCAGAATTGATGATATGAGTTAAAGAATGATGGGTCGAGTCATCTGCAATACGAGAGGATAGAGTTAGATTGTGCAGGCTGAGAAGGATATTAAGAAATAGGAATAGCAAGTAGAAGATAAGAACAGAACATGAGGAACACCACTATTGACAGAAAAGGAAGAACGAGTCGCAACCATCAACAGAACACCCGGATATTGAGCGCATTTGAAAGAAAACTTAGGAATAGTGTAAGGCAAGAGCAAGGAGGAAACCAAAGGACGCGGAGCTTTGGAGGAGCAGTGGACGGTGCATACCCGGTCAATTGCCTTAGGATATTGTCAGCGCCACCAAACAAGTCTCCCCGTAGTTTCCTGAAGGACGGAAACCATAAATACAGTTAGAATTAGGTAAGTAATTCGCCAGTAGAACCTCTAGCGCCGAAAAGACCGTACTGGCGTTCGGTAAGAAGTGATGAGACTGACGATGATCTAAAAAATGAGAGTTGAGAAGGGTTTCAAGATCTTAGATAGAATACAAGATGAGAGCTATAGGGCGGATAGTTATTGACAGGATCAGAAAGCGGCTTCCTTTCCGGAACCAGGTTGGACATTTGCCTGCTCACACTGGGGAAAGTATTAAGTTGAAAGAAAAATATGTTGAAAGATGGGACTGGGTCTGCAATATTATATATTATGAATCTAATATATTATATTAAATAGTATTATATATATATATATTATGATATTTATTATCATATATATATATTAATATATATAAAAAGTCTTCCCTTCTAAAGCGTTTTTCTCTGTTTCTATAACGTTTTAACTGTAGTTTCGATTAGCAGGATTAACTTTAAAATTTAAAATCAATCTAAATTCAGAATGCGTCTCCGCCACCGAGTACCTGGGGCAGAAATGCCGCCAATTTTTAATGGGTTAAACAGGGTTATTTATTAGGGTTTCCTTACCTTTTCGTTTTTAATTGTGCATAATAAATTTCATTTATCTTGACCAATTAGCCAAAAATAGGAGATTTTACGTAATACTTCCGCAATTTTGCAAAAAATAAGATCGCTTTCTATAATTTGCTCGTGCTGAGCAGAGTAGCACGCGTGGCAAGGGTCCAACCTCTGATATATTATAATATATTAATATTTTATATATATTATATATATATTATTATTTATATATATATATATATATTATATCATATATATTAACATTATTAAAATAAATCTCGAAGCATGCTAATGTTTAATAAATAATCAGTAATAATGATATAATAATAAATAATTAATAATACTCCGACTAAGAAATATAATAATCATAGATAAATAATAATTTATTAATATATAATCATGAATATAATAATAATAATTATATTTTATTTTTTATTATTATTATATTATATTATTTTATTATCATTTTCTTATATTAGTATTATTGCCTATTATTTTAATAGATATAATATAATAATAATAAATATAATATTAATAAAAATAAGTAATATAAATATTTATAATATATATCATGAATTATAAATATTTTAATTTTTTTTTTTTTTTTTTTTTTTCTTTTTTTTTTTTTTTTTTTTTTTTTTTTTTTATTTTTGTTTTTTTTTTTTTTTTTTCTTTTTTTTTTTTTATTTTTTATTTCTATAGTTTTTTCTTTTCTCTTTTTGTTTTAAAACTTTTCTTTTTTTAAAAGTTTTGTTTTTAGTTTTTTTTTTTTTATTTATTATTTTATTATTATTATTATAATTTATTATTATAATTTTATTATTAATTATTAATTATTATTATATTTATTTTATTATTATTATTTATAATACTATAATAATAGTAAAATAATAATAATAATAATAATATAATATAATAATGATCATAATAATAATAATAATCTTTATATTATTATCGTATTATCTTTGTACTATGACTGTTATTATTGTCATTTTTCATTCTGTATTATTAATTATCTATTATTATTATGTAAGAATTATTTACATTTTCAAAATATTTAAATGTACCAATTATTGATATTTTTCTTTGATCAACAAAGTTTAGACGTTCACGTAAGCTACTGTATTAATGCTGATTATAGTTTGATTTATCTAAAGTGTATTTTACTATTTGATACAATATTCTATTAGGTATTGAGTAAATTAATTAAAATTTATATGTCAATATTCGTCTTTTTTTATTCAATGTGTATTTAAGTTTAGCTGATGATAACAGAGGTATATGATTTGCGTGTCATGACGTGTCATGAGATAAACATGATATCACATTCATTTCAGCTATATTGGGATTAGATGCTCGGTGATCGGTTGAGTACGAAATATTAAATAAGGATAGAGTTTACGTTATGAGATCGAGCTGGAGTCGGTAAATAAAATTTGTTTTTACTAATAAAATGGAGGTTGTTCTGAGGGAAGTTTTCGGTGGAGTCGGGTTTGTTTTTAAAATCGATCATTGGTTGAAGTCGGCTGGAGTAAGGCGAGATCACTAACGTTAACTTTCCGTATCTACACCCTTGTCTTATACACGATAGGATCATATTAATAATTAATGATTAACATGTAATATCCGTTACAATTTTTTGTTCACGTATATAGGATTAATCGAGCGTTAAACTGTTCTCAGATTAAGGTGCGTTCAACTAATATCCTTGTGTGTATTATATATACTAATGATATATATATAATTATATATAGTATATTATATATAATATATTCATATATATATCTATATATTATATTATATAATATAATTATATATATATACTTATTCATTAATATATTAATATATCTAATATATTATAAATATATAATAATGATATTATTAATTTTAATGTAATAGTATATTATATATTATATATGATATTATATATATATATAATATATATAATATATTAACTAATATATATCTATATATATTATATGATAACATAAATCCTCATAGTATTATATAAATATATATATATTATATCTATAATATATATATACTATATATATAATAATATATTATATATACTATATTATATATGTAACCTATTTATGTTTTTGTCGACGGATCAAGTTTTGATATATATAATATTTTTTTATTTTGTTATTAGTTTATTTATAATATATTATTATATCTTTTTAACGTCCTCTGACTCCCAGAGTAAGCTCATGTGTAGCTGCCCTGGTTACGACGGGAGAGACCCTGACGTAAAATGTAGCTATAATGGCCGGACTTTACGCTTTACGTACGAGAAACGCGTCCTTGTGGTAACATCGTGGTCTTTTTATTATCTAAACTATAGGCAAGCAAGGTAACGAAAGATGGCGGAAGTCGGGGTTTCGGGCTTAAGCCGGGGATGACAGGGTATGACTATTTTTCCACCCTCGGGGGAGGGGAATGAGGTCTCCGGACCCGCTCTTTTTTTGGCGTGTCGGGTACTCCGCCTCTCCTAGGGGTATGGAAACGTCCCGCGTGTTCCCTGCGGCTCGAGCCTATTCTTTTTTATTTTTTTTACTATTTATTTATTAAGGTTTATATGCTGATTCCAAATATGTAATTGGTTTTTTCTGTAAGTGTCGTACTTTTTCGAGATTATACTTTTTTTCTTTTTTTATTTTATTTTTACTTATTTTGTTACATTTTGTGATCTCTCAAAAACTCGGTTTAATTTTCCAAATATGTATGTATATGCAGTTCTCTATTATAGATTGTATTTTTTTAATTACTACTGTATTTTTAAAATTTTTAAAATAATTGAACTTTGAAATCATCAGAGTCCGTCATCATTAAATTCATATGTTAGTATATATACTAGCTAGTGTTAAAAAAATAAGTTACATAAGGCTATAATATTAATAAATGTATATATCACGCTGGCTGGCCAAGCCTATAGCGGATACCGGAGTTTTGTCCACTATAGAACAAAGCACGCTACAATATGTACTACATATTAACTTGTCTTAGAGTAGGACGATGCTATGAGCTTAATAAGATATAGCTCATCATTCTACCTATCTAGCTCCACCTCAAAGTTCTCGAAACTCATGGGCCCTCCTATATTTAATAGGATTCTTGCTTGCTTTAAGTTACGATAGGCCATCTACCTGAGCTAGGAGCGCTACCGATATATAATTATATATATATATATATATATTTCTTATATATTATATATATAATATATTTATAAATATATATTAATATATTATTAATATATACTATACTATATATATTGGAGAATAAATTTTGAGTAAGAATACTGTAACTGTATATAGTTAATATATACATAGAGTTATATTAAAGTTTGATGATGTGATTTTATCTTATCCGCGTCTCTCGTTCATCCTCTCTCTCTACTCTCTTCTCAGCTACTATCACTCTATTATACTATAATATATACTATGATATATCAATGGTCGAGTGGCAAAAGTGAAGAGTATAGTTAGCTATGCTCTGCAAGTGGCTAAAAGTCTGCGAATAAGAGAGATGTGGTAGTCGAATGATCGAGGTCTATCAAAAGGAGTGGTTGTTTTGGAAATTTCACATATAAGGATGAAGAAAAAAAAGAAGGATCAAAATATGCATACTCAATAAAGTAGGGAAATAGAAAAGGTAAAATAAAACGCTTGAAAGAGTGAAATTGAAAATGGGTCAATACAAGGAAATAGAGAATAAGCTTTTCTTGGAAGTAAGTACATTAAGGGTTAAGAAAGAGGGGTAAATCTCATTAGAATAAATACGAATATGGATGTGTACTTATCTACTTTACGTAGACTATGGATGAATATGGATTCAAGGAGATAGTATGGAGAAACTACACTATGAAAAGTCCTGCTAACACTTATAGAGCATCATGACGAGAGTGGATAGTGAGAATATGTGATGTGGATGAGGTTAAATAGGTAGTAGGTGGTAGAAATAGTTGAGAATTGGTATAAATCATAGCAGGTATATATATATACTGTAATTATTGGTGAATAATGGATCAAAGAATTGGAAAGTTTATTCATATCTTTGAGTTTATTTATATAGTTTAGAGTTTACGTAATTTAGAATTTATAAAGAGGTATAAGTTCCCAAAAGGATTAGAGGGTATAGTATATATATATTTATATTAGGATGCACCCGGGAGAGTAATTGTTTGGCCCGGAGGCGGAGAGGCCGGATGGCGGAGAATAAAATTAAAATTCGGCCGGAGGCCGGGAGTCTCCGGGGGAGATGAAATTTCCATTTATACTTACTTCTATTATAGTTATATATTATTTACTATAATATGATATTTATTATATATAAATAATATATATATGAATATATATAGTTATTATTATAGTAGATATTACTATATATAATAAAGCAGAATAAGTAATTATATCTTAATATTATCTATATATATTTATACTCATATATATATATATAAAGATTGACTCTAAACATGCAATTGATAAGCACCGTTCATCGTCGGATACTAGTGTCTACATAAGAGAGTACCCCCTGAGAGGGCTAAACTTGCAGGACTAAATGAATTAACATATGCATATACAAAAAGAAAGTAAAATATTTACAAACACACTTTGTACCCAACGTGAAAGAAACATAAAACCATATATTTGAAGATAAAGAAATATCTGAATCTTCAACGAGGAAAGTGGCCGAAAGAAAGAAAATATGCTATTACAAGAACAGCAGATAATGACCTGTCCATGCCTATACTTTACCGTCTAAAAAAACAGATAATTCTTCAGCTGCATGTTGGAATAACTATAAAAATAGGATTTGAGCTTAATGATGAAAATGCACAGAATATCTTTAAAATTAAGGAAATGATTGCTGTGGGACAATCTGCATTTCTTTTTTGTTGAAACGACATTGGTACTTAGAGATTAATAAATCACGATGTCCATAAGTATATATAATTCTATAAGAGTACTTTTCAGACAGAATTATCCAATCAAATATATATTAAGGGTATGAAACAAATAATTCGCTGCAAGAAAATTCTAAGCATATCTTAACATCAATATTTGGATTGCATCATATAATGAAAGCTTTAATAAATATGTAGGCAATTGGAGTGATAAAAGATTTCAAAGGAAGAGTGGACCATTAAAATCAGTAGTTTAAATGTTTCCCCCACTCAGCAGAATATTGTCTAAAAGGGAGGAAGTACTCCAATGCGCTGGATTAGAAAAAGAAACATATTATGGTTGTCAACTAAGATAATCAGGACTAACATATACAAAGGTATGAGAGCGACAGGTTGTTAATAAATGTTACTATTATTCTTACAGATAGTAATGGTCATGATGCCTTTATTCTGAAAATCATACTAAAGTATTTAATTCTGTTATGTAAGAAAATTGTCTGGGTCTGTTTAGTACATTCAATTAGGCTACATAAAGTTATAGTGAAATTCAAAATATCTAAAATTTGCCAATAGCAACAAGCTTTCAAAGATGATGGAACAGAAATGAATTCTCATAATATATCTGCAAAGGATATAGAGCACAAAATTGCAATTTACTATATATGTCTTCAAATTGCGATAAAAAGAATCTAGTATCTTAAATGCAATATCTGGAAAGCTAATGGCAGAATATATATTAGATTGCTAATACATTTGAAGAATTAAATAAAACCGAGTTGATGATGTGTAGATTTAATATCTTGTAATACATGAGTATAATTCATTGTAAAAATAGTTTAGCAAAAACTGGAAGAATAGCGTGTAGGAAACTATGAAGATGAGTTATAAATTCTGTTACTGACGTTTGGTACCCATTAAAGAGAAGAAACTTATGTACTTGCAACAGTTTAATTCACAATACAAATTTAGCTCTTTGCAATGAATATTAGTAAAATGCAAATTTATACTCCAAAGAAGAGTAAAACTTTTCTTATAAAGCAAAAGAAATATTACATTAAGTTCAGATTCTAGAGACAAAATGAATGATCAAAATGAAGATCTTTACAGGTCACTGCAGAATCTGAAATGAAAGCAGATATTGAGGGAACCAATCAATTTTTCTAGGAGTGATTTTGATGACATGCTACAAGATAAGATCGTCAGTAAGAAAAATAATAAATATTCAGATTATAATCAAACCAAGTGGAAATGATTAAGAGAAAAGTTAAAATGCAAACGTAGAAGCAGCCGTGAGAGAAAACAACATGAATTAAAATACTATTCAAACTACAGTGGATAAATATTTTGCAGCACCAATTATGTGAATGAAAATAGGAATCTTTAGGCAATTGGTGGAAAGAAAGAAAAGGAGTCTCACAATGTTTCTCCAGATCTTCTCTGAATTAGCTAGGTAGAAGTATCTCTCTCTCACCTTCAAGTGTATTTAGCGAGAGAAATTTTAGCTCAAGCAGAAATTTTATACAATGAAAGGAATACGTCTTTACTCCACACTAGATGATCAGCTCCTGTTTCTTCATCATATTTAAGAGCATTAGATTTTAAATATTAGAGAATGGTTCCCTAAATAGCAATGCATAAGCTAATTACTTTTCTTGATGGCTGATCTAATGTGTATTACAATAATTAATATTTATATTTCATTCAAAAACCCAGAAAGGTAGCGAAATCCTAAAGTATCGATAACTAGCGGTACATGCAACTTTTAAGTATATAGTATATATATATATATATATAGTATTATACTATATATTAATATATATTATATAGATATATATATATTTTATAATATATATTAATATAAATATGTATATATATTATATATTATAATTACTATAATTACTATATATAGTTATATATAATATATATATATATATATATATATATTATATAATATTATATATATAATATATTCATATATTTGTATAAATAATAATTATATTAATATAATTATGTTATCATAATGTTAGTTGTTTTAACTTAAAAACTCTTTATAATTTAAAAAGAATTATATATTAAGACTTTAGTAATTTTTGGGTCAGATATAGGCAATGTGTTTAATAAAAGTTCTTTTACCAATACAATTACTGTTTCTGTAATTGTATTTTTAAAGCTAAATTATCAAAAGTGTATTTTTTGTTAGGGGTAGTCAGTTTTGAGATATAAACCATTTTAGAGTTGTTTTTGGCTACAGAAATATTTAAAGATAATATGCATAAATACATTAGACATTGTAATGTAGCAATATAGGCCATTCATATTATATATAATTATTATAGGTTATAAATCTGAGTCGAACTTGTGAGATATATCATTAAGAAAAAAAAAAATTAAAATAATTTTCTACAATTTTTGTATGATCAGTTCTTCTAAAATAATTTATTCTTAATGTCTCTTATTGTTTAAAATGTTAATAACTATTTTTATTATTCAAACTACCTTTTAAAAGATAGGTCTCCGGCGAGAAAGCCGAGACAGTGTCTCCGGCGGAGCCGAAGATCTTAAAAAGCGAATCCGGCAAGCGGAGCCGGAACCGGAGATCGGTGCATCCCTCAACAATTTATATTATAATCAAATCGACGATATTTTTTATCATCCTAAATTAATAGATAGGCAAATGCTAACACTACGACTTATCCATACTAGTGAGCTGTAAACGATAAATGTGAGCACAGTTATTCATTACGAGTCTTTTTCATATATTTATGATTGTTATTTGCATTATTATCTGATTTTTATATTTCAAACATTACCTGTTAAGATAACTGTATAATTATATATATTTATATATTTAATTACTATAAAATATTCTAATAGAGATCTATATGTTAGATATACTTAATATAATAATAATATATTATATATTATAATATATATATATAATACTTATTATATATATATTATATTATATATATATATATATAATATATATATATATATAGTATATTATTCAGTGTCTCAAAGCTGACATCATTTTAACTAGAGAAACGGCAGACATTACAGTACACCAGTCTTTTTTTTTTTTTTTTATTCATTTATTGTTTCAAAATATTTAAAGAAAAAAATTTTATTAGCCCATTTAGGGGCTCGAGCCGACGGGGAGACAGAGGGGGACGAAGTTCCTCCGTCGTCCACCGGGAGGCACCGACTCCTGCCATCTTTTCAGTTTACCCTATGGTAATTCTCTTTAGATCCACGTCCCCAAAGTGTAAAGGGAAGTAAATTTATTCTTTTTTTTTAACTAAGATATGACTGCGATGATGAAACGGAAAAGGACTTGAATACTTATATATCGTCCTTAATTTTAGGATAAAAACTTTTGTAAGAAAATATTTTTTAGGAGACGAACTCAATGTCCTTTGCCTTACTTAAATATACCATCGACATAGAATTATTGAAAGTGTGTATAAAGAAGTTTTCTTGAGAATAGAATAAGAGGCAGAGTTTTATCTTTAAGAATCCCTTACGGTGATGTCACTACTGCTATCATATTGCAAGTAAGATTTGTATTTGAAATTACCATCAATTATATATATATATAATATATAATATATATAATATATATATATATATATAATATATATATATATATATATATATATATATATATATATATATATATATAGAGGCCTATATTATAATATATATATACTATATATATATATATAATATATATATAAGTATATATATATATGAGTAGTATATATATATATATATATATATATATATATATATATTATATATATATAGGTATATTATATATATATATTATTATTATATATAATATATAGGG
>JABUQX010130398.1:20000-22500 GCA_015478945.1 Trachelipus rathkii
GCACAGTGGAAACAATATCTTCGGGTCCTTGGTCACAGTATAACACATATGAGCCTGATGATAACTGTCCAGAAGGAGGATTTTATATTCACAATACAGAGGTTGTTATAGACAGAGCAGGAATGGTTTTAGCAAGGTATGATTTTGTTTATAGCGTGTTAAGTTATTATAGTTTAAAACCCTTCCTTCAATTTGAATCACTAATTTCTATAAATGATAATGGCTAAAAGAACTAAGCATTGGTATTATTTGCGTTTTCCTTAGCTGTCTGGTTCATTTCCTTGCTTGCGATAATAACTTAATAGAAGAGGAAAAGTAGTCACACATCTAGAAAATATTATTCACTTGGTATAACTTAATAAAAGAGGAAGAGTAGTCACACATCTAGAAAATATTATTCACTAGCTATAACTTAATAGAAGAGGAAAAGTAGTCACACATCTAGAAAATATTATTCCACTTGGTATTTTAGATTTGCTAGCAGCATACAAACAAAGCGACTCTTTCAAGAAATTCTTCGGTTCCTTTCAACATATGCAAAGTGCTGTTCTATCTTGTAGGTGAATGTATTTGGAACCTCTCTTGAATTTTCTTTAACTCTTCTTGAGCCATGGTTGAAAGATTTAAAAGAGTGGCAATTGTGCGATATTTGATTATGATGAAGTCGTTTATTTCCTTTTGTGAGTCTTTTCCATTTTTAATTGTTAACTGTATTTTATGCACTGTATAATCCAAAGTATTTAGCCTAGAAGGAAAAGTGCTCTACTTATGTTTGCTCCAGAATCGCGCGTTACAAAATGAGTTTGCTCTTTCAATATTCCATTTTACCAACGTTTCGTCAAATTTTCTTTAAATGTATTCTCGTGTGTGCCGATCTTCTAAAGGTACGGCACCCAATATAAAATATAAGATTTTTCCTCTCAAACTTCTTATTGATAGTATGTACAGTCAAGCTTAGTAAAGACACCCCCAGCTGAGGTATCTGACAATACATTTGTAGAGAAAGCATATTTACTGTATTATTTTATTTCATCAATTATTTGCTTTGTTTTATTAAAAACAGATTTGTATATTTTATTACATTTCAGAAACGAGTAGAAATTCCGTTGCCTCAGTTTGTATTCCGTTAACAACTTCCGCCAATAATCTCATGATTCTAAGATCTTCCACATGTCTGATGGTAGATCATCCATCATTATCATTTCAGCTATAAGTTTATCCACTCTTTTAGATTTGTTATCTGTATCCCAATGTTTTGTAGCATGAAAATACTCTTCAATATTTGTTCATTTGCTGAGCAGCAAGTTTTTTTCTTCTTGCCTTTATTCTTCTCTTTATGGTGCTTCTTCATCAGTTACATCATTAAAATGTTTGTGTGTTTCGATCTTAAATGATGTTTCAGCGACTTGAATCTTGTCCTTTACTTGAAAGCGTATTATCGCAAAGAGAACATTATACAGAAATATTAGACTTTCCGTGAAGTATTTCCACAACACTTTTCTTTGACGCCATAATAATATATATAATATAAATTAGAAAGTTAAGTAATTTTTAGTACTTCTAAACAATACAACCACTAATAATAGCCGTTTTTATAACTGAATACGAAACATATAAGAGACTGCCAATGGTGCCTCAATCTGCGATGCAAATAAGTGGAAAAAGAGTTACCATTGAGAATTTGGTAATTCAAAATTTTGATCTATAGATTAAATAAATTTTTTCAAGTGATAATTAAATGTATATATCTGCGTTGTAACATAGCTAAACAGTCTTTAATTTTATGTTTCTATTTTTTTTCCTGTTCGCACGTCTAGAGAAACTAATGCAAACCATTGAAAAATAATATTGCTATATTAAATGAATATAACAAAAGTGTTTGAAAGCTAAGGGTAGAGGTTGGTGAGTTTGTCCATCAGTATATATATATATATATATATATATATATATATATATATATATATATATATATTATATATATATATATATATATTATATATATATATATATATATATATATATATATATATATATATATATATATAATATATAATTATATATAATAATATATATATATATATATATTATCCGTAAACCATTCAATCTTAAAAAGTTATACCTTAAAATTTTTGTGACTTACCTATATAAAGGATAAAATTAGTCTCTTCCAAGCCATATTTGTTTATTTAAAAAGAAAATCTGGTCTCCGTTCTTCTGAATGAGCAAACTTGTCAATATTGAAAATCACAAATGTTTCATGATAACACCTTCTCCACTTGTAAAATTTTTAAATAAAATAAACCCTAATTAGTTAAAACCTAAAGTAAATTAATATTCTTTTAAAATTAATTATCCATACATTATATTTGTAGAATATTTTAACACGTTGAATAATTTCAAAAAGTTTAAAACAAATTTGTGTTAAAAATTCTAAGAAATATTTCATTAGAAAATTCAATTCAATTACCAGTTTAAAGTTTGAAAATAATTTAATAGAACA
>JABUQX010130398.1:27500-30136 GCA_015478945.1 Trachelipus rathkii
AATTTACCTTTTTTATAACGTACAAAAATATTAATTTATTAAAACCTTAAATCAATTAATCAATTTATAGACTAATAAAATCAAAACTGGCCCCTAACTGGAAAACTGCAACCCTTTCCCCCAACCGTGATCTATTGATTAAGTGATTAAAATTATATTTGAATCTTCACTTTTGTATAAGCATAACAAAATAAGTTCCTATATAAAATATCAGTATTTTTAGTAGGAAAAAATTTATTAAAAATATGTCTTATTCGACCCTAAATGCATAAGCAGCAAAGTAAAAACCGCAACAACTAACCGTAAACTCCACTTTCCCCCAGTCATGATCTTATCTGATATACTTCTTACTTCATATAATGAATTCTCATTTTGTTTAAATGACATAAAATGTTCTTTGGTAAAAAATATAGTAAATTTGAAAAGTTTTTTTTAAAATATGTTTTTATTGGACCCTCAAGCAGTAAATCAGTAACGCAAACACCCAACCCCACCAAACGACCTATCCATACAATGATCAGTCATTATGTGCTTTAAGAAGACATTAATGACATATCATTTCTTGTATAACCATCAAAAAATCTTCTTTGCACAAAGAAATTAAATGTTTTTTTTAACAATAAAGAAGATATATTTTGTTTAACACAGAATACACTCACAAAAACAGTTCTATATCATTGTTTCATGTTACGTTTCTACAACATTGGCATAATATGTTTGCGAAAGAGACTTTAAAACTGCTAACTTTTAAACGTCTCTACAAAATTGCGCCTAGTATTCGTCTAACACTTTCAGAAAAATATAAAAACATGATATCACTTTTAGGCATATATCTTCCATTCTTGATATATATATATATATTATATCTAATATATATATATATATATATATATATATATATAATATATATATATATATTATATATATATATATATATATATATATATATATTATATATATATAATATATATATATATAGATATATATATAAATATAGGAGTCCCATGTAATGTATTCGTGCTCACGATCAATTGTTATTTATAAAAGAATTTATGGATTCGGACGTTATTTTGTTTAATATTTAGTGTGAAGCTTCAAAAATGATTATAATATGATCATAGATAGTATTTGTAATTTATTCAGAGAATTTACTTACAACGAAGAAGAGTAAGTATGCTTTCAATGCGTGAATAAAAACTAATTGTGTATTTTTCTACTTTTATTACTGAAAGACTTACTTAATTAAATTTTAAAGCTTCTTCAGAGTGTAAATGTGAAATGGAAGCTGTAATATATATATATATATATATATATATATATATATATATATATAATATATATATATATATATATATATATTATATATATTATAATATAATATATATATAGTATATGGACATCTTATAGAGTTGTTGACTCCGTTAAAACATTAGTTAGGTTAAGGTTGGTTCTAGGTTAGGCTTAGGTCGTAGATTAGGTTGAGGTTTACTGCAAAAATTTAATGTATTTAACCTAAAATCTTTTACAAATCATACGAATACCATTAATTATACTTATTTTAGTGATCGCTCCTGGTGGCAACCACTTATAAACTAGCCATATAATATATATATATATATATATATTATATATATAGATATAATATATATACTATATATATATAATATATATATATATTATATAAAATTTTTACCAGGGTATTCACACGGGCAAAAATTGGGGCTCGCGCCGCACGGGGAAACAGACGGGGGGACCTTCGCCACCAGATGTAGGGAAGCCCACGCAGGAACCCCCGCGACAACACAAAAACCAAAAGAGCGGGGTTGGTTCCGGAGACCCTCCCGGAGGGGGGAAAATCCTACCCTGTCGTTTCCGGAAGGCGAGAGACCCCGACTCAAGCCATCTCTGCGGTTACCCTTGGGGTATTCATTAGTAAAAGAAAAAAATTACCTTACGCGCGCGTCAATGTAATATTATAATATAAAATATTAATGTTTCATAATCGATATAATTAAAAAATTTTAAATATTGGTCCAAATGGGTCGGACACATTTTAAAAAAAATTCTATTGTCGACGAGCATTTTTGGTCAGACACTTAATTTGTTGGAACTATTTGACCTGTCGACCATTTTCCCTGTTCGACAATTTGGGTTTAGCTTCATTAAAATGTATCTCTGAATTTTTAAGCATTTTGAATTTTAGTGCTTTATCATAATGATAGAGGAATTATTTTCCACTCATAAATTTTCTACAGAATCGTTTTCTAAAATTCTTTAAGTTTTTAACAGTTCACTATAAAGTTAAGATATATTATTTACAAATGATTAGTCTATTTTTTAATTTAAGTTAAAGCTAAAAATTTTTTTGTTGGAAAGCATTCATTTGTCAGAAAATAAATGTCGTGAGAAGTAAAAAAGGTCCTATAAATAAATATATATATATTATATATATATAATATATAATATATATATAATATATTATATATTATATATATAATTGAATAATATATATATATATATATATATATATATTATATAATATATATATAATATAATATATATATATATGCAATAATTACAGCCAGATTTATATTTATCACTGTTTGTCTATGTATATATTGTAATTAACACAGTAT
>JABUQX010130399.1:0-10213 GCA_015478945.1 Trachelipus rathkii
TGCTTAAAAATTGAGAGTTATTTATGAAGGTATTGCATTGAATTTGGACGAGATCCTCAGGTAATATTTATTGGTAATAAACACTGCTGTCTTCAGTTGATTCTTGCTACAAAAAGAACTCGGCGTCCATTATAACGCTTCTCCTAATCTCCACAGCATTTGGTTGGTAGGTTTATTCTTTTGATAATATTTATTTGAGTACACAGGTCATTGTCCTATCCAACGGGAGGTCAGATTACTGTTATATTATAGGACGGAATTCCAGCGTTTTTAGATGACTATTTGTCTTGGGGGCCTGGCCACGGATTGATAAATAGTTGGAAGAGTAAGTAGACAAAATTGTCATTTATAACCTGACATAAGATAAAAGTGGGTTGCCTTAATCCGGGATATCTTGTAGTCAACAAGACAGTGTTTATTACCAGTATTATTATACCTTAGTTTTGTGGTGCAGTTATTCATTAATTTGTTGTGTGCAAAAGGCACAAAAAATAGTTCAGTAAGCAGTCTTTGTACCTATTAACAGTCGGGAATAGCTGTTAATGTTGTGTTAAAGTAATATTTTAGTGTCGTAGTATATTATTAACAGTCGGGGATAGCTGTTATTGTTGTATTTAAAGTAATATTTTCTTTTGTATTGTTGTATAGCTCGGTAAATTGAAGAGCTTTTGCGTATATTGCATGATACGCACCTCGTTCATTAGCGCTTTGCTATTATAACGATATTTGACTGTGGTAATCAATTGACAGAGAAAGTTTAAATATTTTAATTGTGTTGTCCTTTTTGTAAATATATATATATATATATATATATATATATATATATATATATATATATATATATATATATATATATATATATATATATATATATATTATATATATATATATTATATATATTATATTATTATATTATTATATTATTATTATTATATATTAGAGTTAAAGAAAGAATATATATAATATTATTATTACATATATATTATATTATATATTATATTATTATATATTATTATTATTATATATTATTATTATTATTATTATTATATATTATATATATATATTATATTATATTATTATTATTATATTATTATTATTATTATTATTATTTATATTACATATATATTATTATCATATTATTATTATATATATATATATATATTATTATTATATTATTATATTATATACATATATTTACATATATATATATTATTGTAAATATATTATATTTTATTAATAATATAAAGGGCAAGCTATAAATTTACCAAACCGCACGTGAAAAGTTGATTTTCGAATTTTTACTTCTCCGTTTCGTTTTGGGTTTGTTCCGAAAAGCCAGATTTTTGCACTGATTTGGAAAATTTTTGGCATATTTTAGCGTATATATATATTATAGTTATATAAGAAAGAGTATATATATATATATATATATATATATATATATATATATATATATATATATATATATATATATATATATATATATATATATATATATTGAGATTTGTTAAAGCTTGTTAAAATTTATGCGTTGATCAGGTGGATCAAAATTTGAAAATAACACTGAAATTTTGTGACTCGTGCGTTTAGAAAAAGTGACAGTTGACGTGTAGATAATTTTTATAACTTATCAGAATGGCATCCAGTGAAGAACTTGTAGCTATGTGCATAGCATTAGGAATATCTGGTCAAGAAGCTATTAATTTTATGAGGGACGAGAGAGCCAAAGACAGAGAAATAGTTAAAGAGAGAGAACTGGAAGAAAAGAGATTAGTTAAAGAGGCAGAAATGAAAGAAAAGAGATTAGCCAAAGAGGTAGAACTACAAAAGCTTCAAATGGAAAAGGAGCTGGAACTACAGAGAGTAGCTGCCGCGCTAGAAGAAAAGAAATTTACAATTGAACTCGATGAACGTAGAGAGAAGTTAGAAGCGGATAAAAGCGCCAGAGAGTCAGAGGAAAGAATTCTAAAGATGAAATTGGATGCGAAGGACCGCTAGAGACAACATGATGTTGCGGTAACTGCCTCACAGAGTTCTCCTAGTTCAAATAATGTCCTTATGCCAGTAATTCCCCGAGATTAAAAGTCCAAACTTTTCGATGAGAAGACTAATGATATCGAATAGTACCTTGTTATTATTCCGAAAAGCGAAGCGGAGATGATGATGTGCCGAAAGAAAAATTCGCTTTAAAAGTCCTCGATCATTCTTAACTGGTAAAGCACGTTTTAAAGTGTTCAAATAAATTTTACGGTGGAGGAGCTGAGAATTTGAAGAATTTAAAAAGTGCACTGCTTATCGATATAACTTCCTGAAAGTTGGTTATTGTAGCAAAGTATAAAAGTATGAGCTCCTGCTTGATGATGAGCAGTCCAAGGGTAATATATTAGCGAAGTCGTCGAAGCACTTAGAAATGGGTGCGCGGCAAAAGTGAAATGCCGCTGACGATCGTTTATAAATTTCTTCTCTATGACAATAGTTAAACAACAGTGCCGAAGGAGCTTGCCTACCTTATTAAAGGAGAACAAGTGAAAAAGATATCGATGAATATAGTAGTTTCTGAAATCTAAGCTTGAATCACATAACATCAATTTAATGTCACGTCACGCACATAGTCAGAGTCACGGTAATAATAGTAATCACAACAGCAATAGCAATTATAAAGCGAGATACTATGTAAGTTTCACAGAACGATAAACACTCAGAACTAAGGCAACCATACATCAACGACGTATGAACAATGGAGCAAAGAGCAACAAAAGGGAGCAACGACGGCGAGAACCCGTCGCAGTAGCAAGTGAACCGGAGATCAGTGGTCCACTTGCTACAGATTTCAAGGAGGGGCACTTGGCAGCGTGATTGCAAGCACCTCCAATACTAACTAAGAGTGGCAGCAATTTACAATAACCATAGTAAACAGACAATAGGGAAGATGGAAAAAGACGGCGCTTCACGTGATTTTATGAAATGGAAAGAAAAGTCCTGAGAAACTTCGGTGAGAACTTATCTCCCTACTGATACAGTTATGTGTTCGCAGATACAGATAAATACTTCTCCCCAACCATCATACCAAGTAACATATGGGACCTGTACGAGCGGATTTCGGCTGTTACCAAACTTTCTCAACCGCAGATAAGCGGTTGTAATTAATTGTGTTTAGATAACGTGAAAGAAGTAACAGAAATACCAAGAAGAGTGACCATAACAATAAAACTGTAAGCAAACTAATACAAACTATGAAAGATTGTTGAAAAATAGTACAGAGCAAGGAGAAGTATCCGACTCGGCAAATGTAGGTGTTTAGATCACAAAAATAAAACAACAAAAAAACAAAAACAACAAAAAAAAAACCCTTAATTTTGTGGAGTAAAAAAATCGACCGCAGCAGTGGACTAGGCGAAGATCAGATATAGATCTGTCATTGGAGAATTATCGAATGGGGAACATAATACCACACACCACCATACCACGACCAACATCACATGGAAGCGACTATGTGTTCATAGGTCTCTTGTAATGTGCCAGGCGGGATGGTTGTCCAAGACGTTGATCTATTCCTTTGGGAGACGAGAGCGGATGAGGATTCTAGTTGTAGGACTCAAAACAGAATTGGCGCAAACACGCCGACAGACACAGATTATACTGTTGGAAGTGAGAGGGGCGAGTAAAGCGATAGTTGATAAGAAAATGGTGGAGAACCGTCTAAACAGCCATCGATATAATCATAGCCCCGACAGGATTGTAAGCAACCTACGATATCCAGGGTCCGGCTGAGTATATGCTACATGCAAACGCCTGTGCCATCCATCCCAAGACGTTCCCAAGATTGGACTAGCCGGTCAGAGACAACTTTGTTAGGTATTTGACGAGGAGCGATCACGCGAGAACTATAGTTGAAATTTCACTGAATGAGCCAAACTTAACTATTTCATGAGAGCGATTCCAAGTTGTATCGGAGGTGATGTCCTAGTGACAACTTTTGTTAAAATACTGTCGGGTGTTAATTCATGCTATCGGTAAGTGCCGAAAGCGCTGGAGCCAATGGTTATCGTTCAGGAGATTGTAGTTCGGGACATCATTCTAATGAGGACTATTGCACGGCTAGTCCCGAGTGGTACATGACCGATGACTTTTTTCTTACGAATTTCCTCATTTGATCTAGATGTTACGCTATGATTGCTATATATGTGGATTAATGAGTAAGCAAAACTTAGAAGATTGCGCTATTACGATATGGAGGTCAATAGTTCGTGTATGGACATTACATAGCTGCGCACCGTGCCAGAGTCTTTCAAGCCTGCAGCGACACTAATATATGCGATAAACTCATACATGAAGAATGATGACGATCGCTAGGAAGAGATGAAAAGAGATAGCCCTTTTGTATATAACACTCGTGGAGTCTCACTCTGACAAGGACGGGTGGAGGTGGGATAAGTTCAGCGGGTCTGTGGAGCAGTGCTCGACGTTTTGCATCGCATTCAGTTGTGTTGCGCACAGATGAGTATTACATAGGTAACGATGAGATGGTGTATGCAATGGGTGTGTGGGCGCATGAAATGAGGGTTGTTTTAGTGAGTGATCGTACTCACGTGTCAGAGATAACACCTAATGGGAAAAATCCTAACTCTCAAACAATTTTTTCTTGGCCGTTTAATTATAATTTAGCTAATGAACGTGACCTAAACGTTAGTGTTTATTACTATTACGTACCGGTGCCTTGGACTATCTTGTGCTATGTGGACCGTACCATCTGCTCTAAAAGAATTCTATTGTTTCGAGAGGGGGAGTTCTACGAAGAATGTTCTCCGTTGTATGTTCCGCCATGCAGATCGATACCAGAAAGCAGCCTCATCTCCAAAAGAGTCAATACTATATCATTATTATATATAACATCTTATCATATTATTTATCCTATATTCTACATTTATCATCTATATATTACTACACGGTATATCATCTACGGGGGCGGTAGTGAGGTATTATGATAACTCTATGATTTACTAGCGCGCTATACTGTATTAATACCTGGGCCTAGGGGTATTATCCATCAATTATATGGCGGCCATTATTGGTCCTATATGAGCTGTAGAGAGGGAGACAGGGGGGATCATTGCATGATGGTTAAGAGATGAAGGCTGAAGGAGTTGGATTTGAGAAAGCGAAAAGAGCCGTATGTGAAAATGGTCTGCGCGAAGTAGAAGAGTGATGAGGGTATACTAGCGTTAGGTACATGATGAAGTAGCTCTATAGAGTTGGAAGCAGAGGAGTGTGATGAGTGCGGTGAAGAGAGGACAGGCAACTAATTGATGTAATGTTAAAGTATCTTCAAGTGAACTTCTGGAATTCTAGTGACATCTCGGGGAGACAACGATGTTAACTGGAAGAAGTAAACTATAAAATAAGGAGACAACGAGGGTTGGGGGAGAGATTAAGGATGTAGATGCGGGAGGTGATATGATACGGAAGAAGATTTTAGGGTAAAGGAGATGCTGAAGAGCTAGAGGAGTAATTTTAGTGTGATTATTGATGATGTGGGTTGCGGGGTTTAGGATGCGAAGATGCGCAAGAAGTGAGCGAGGGGTAGTGAATCTGGAGGAGGGAGGGGGAGGATGAACATACCATCACTCGCGAGAGGAATTATATGGGCCTGAATAAAGGAATAAAGGGAACGTCGGCAGGTCTAGAGATGGTGTGAGAATGGACATGTGTACAGGTTAAGGAGGTATATAGCTGGGGCTGGAGGAAGGACTTGTATACTGCAATTATTATTATTATGCTGGACGGAGTGGTGAGTACACAGGGATGGGAGGGGACTGTTGGTCCACTCATAAGGGGTATAAAGGGGACTGGGGATCGTAATGTTCTTGGGAGCTTATTAAAGAGGTATATGATCAGTGTCTCATAAGTCGTGTAGGGAAAGTGTATCGGGAGAATATACGATTCGAGAGTATGGAGAGTTTCAAACGCGGGTGTTAGAATGGGGGAAGCACAAGGAGGATTTAGGGAGGAAAGAGGGTGTGTGGACCAAGAGTGTTTACACTAAAGATGCTTGTTGAGAAAAGTATAGAGAGGAAAGGGAAAGTGTAGTGGGTGTTTTTAGATTTAGAGAAAGATATGAGAGTTCCGCTCGTAATAGGGTGAATTGTCGAGGGCTGTTGGCCGGAAAGGAGTGGGTGGTAAATTAGGTAAAGTAATTAGGGCTTTTAATAGAATTATCGTAGATAGTTTGCTCGCTGAGATGTTAGGTATGGAGAGAACGTGACGATGTTGGGGTTTGAGGTGAGGAGGACTGAGGCATGAGTGTGTTGGAATGTTCCTGCCGTGCTATTCAATTTGTTTTATGGTAGAGTTATCTCTGTTCACGAGAATAATCGGTGAGGATGGGTGAAGAGGGGGTGTGAATTGATGAAAATGGGAATGAATGATAGGTAAGTGCATATTTTATTCACTTGCTATTGCGGACGTAGCCTGCCCTAGTGGGCGACAGAGAGTGCGGAACGGCTTGAGAGTATTCTGGGTTGTGATGGGAAGTTTTCTGATGAAGGAATGCTTCCCGTGGATATATCAACGGTCTTTTAGGAAGGTATTCAGGTAATGAAGTATAATATCAGTGCCTTTTAGTTGTTTTAAGAGGAGGCAAAGAGAGGAGGGGCGAGGTTTTATAGTTTGCTTAAATTGATGTACGGGGTTAGTATTGGACAGACGTATAATGTATTTATTAGAATATTAATAGGGATAATTCTCGTGTTATTTGCGTTGTAGTGGGGAGGGACTGAAGGAGGAGCTAGAACATAGAGTTAGTGTAGCACTTGTGAAATGTAGAAGCTTGCACGTGTGTCTGTATGGGCAATTTATGGTACACAGGGGGGTATTTCATCACAGCCAGATATATAGATAAGATATGTTTGAAAGCATATATTTTGTAGTGTCACCGCGGAGTGTATGGGTGTGAACGATGGGGGTTGAGATGCCAATGAGTTCCAGAGTAATGCTAAGAAGTTGGAAAGTATTTGAGATGAAGGGGTTTTGAGAGCGGTTTGTGGGGTAGCAGAAGGGAGAGGATTGGGAATAGGGTGGTGAGGGAGAGATGTGATTTGGAAGAAATGGGTTTAGTGGAAGAGCGGAGAAGGAATGCTAAGATGGTATGGGCATCTAGTGAGAATGGAGGAACAGAGAGTTGGTTAGGAGAGTTTGGGAGGCGGAGGGGATAGGCAGGAGAGGAAGGGGGAGACCAAGAAGGAGGTGGATGGATGGAATAAAGGAGATGCTGGAGGAGGGAGGGATGAGGGAGGAAGAGGGTAGGGTGTTGGCGAGAGATAGAATGGGGTGGAGGAGGTGGGTGGGGCGAGAATGAGGGGAAGTGTGAATGAGTGAGGCTGTACGTACCACTACACCGCTCAAGCGGGAAAAAGTGTAGTTAAATAAAAATAAATAATATATATAAATAGTATATATATATATATATATATTATTATATATATATATATATATATATATATTAATATATAAATATATATATATATAATAATATATATATATATATAAATTAATATATTTTTAAACTGTGTATGTAAATTATTGGAAGAAGCAAGAATCAATGTTGTCTGGTAAGGCTTTACTTTATGAGATGGAATTACTCTTGATTCTACCGATAATTTATTTATTTATTATTATTATTATTATTTATTTTTTTATAATTATTATTATTATTATTATTTATATTTAATATCTTATTATTGTTAATTTGTTCAAATATTAATGTTGAAATGAACGTCAGTAATTATATATATTATATTCTATATATTTATTTATATACAAATTTTTACATGTGAATCGATACGTAATAGTATATATATATATATATATATATAATCTTTATGTTAAAATTATATATATATATTTAAATAATAAATGAATATTTGCCTTTTTCTTCTGTTTTCATTGAGACTATTTATTTTAATATGATTTCCTCTTTCGTTAGCAGGGTGGTAAATCCCGCCCATTCTTCTGTTTATATCTATCTATTTGTCTTCTGATTTCAGGTGAAACCTGTATATATATTTTGTCTTTCTAATTGTGCTATCTTGCCATTGGACGGCTAGGTAAACTAGTATACAATCCCTCATATAAAAACTCGTACGCATCATTTTTCCGAACCTTTCTCCCATCTTTGCTCACAGGTCTTGGATGTATATTTTCGGTTGGTCATTCTGAAATCTAAATCTCGCTATTGCAATGTGTTGTGATCAGTAATGTTATGTCGTTCATACAAGCTAGCATATATTAGGTGTTTTCAGTGTAAATATTATATTTTAATTTATATTGTGGTTTCCTGAGTCAATCTTAATGTTCTTTTATTTTATATGTTCTGATGTGCCTAACCTAGATGTATTTATCAAGTGATAAATAATATTTTTCAATTCTTCTGTGGTGATATTTTTTATGTGCGTTTTTCATGTCGGATTAGATGCACAGCAGACGCTTTCTCACTCACATGAGTCTAGACATTGATGTAACAAGGTAATGTGTTTATAAGCTCCAAGCATCAAGCACAAATTTTTCATTAATATTATTTAATATTAAATTAAAAGAATTTGAAATATATTTTGTGCTACGAATATTTATTGTTTGATTTCAAAAATTATAAATGTTTCATAATTTAATCTTCTGTCTTCAACGGAATATTAAATTACGAAAGCGGGTCGATCAAAACAGCTGATTCTGAGGCACACGAATTTACAAACATTTTCGCATTTATTTATTTCTAAAATTATTTTTGTTTAATTAATAAAGTCTGACTTCTTAAAAGTAATTGTCTATATATTTTTACATTAATATTTCATTTATTTTATAATATTTTATATTATACTATAATATATAATATATACCTATATATATATAATAATATAAATACTATATATATATATTATATATATTTATATCCTTATTTAATTACTTATTATTATAATATATATATTACTTATCTTCTTATATTAATAATTATATATATAGGCCCTTTTTTATTTCGTCACGACATTTTATTTTTATGAAAGCATTTATGCATTCGGACAATGTTATGTTTTAAATTTTTAGTGAAGCTTAAAAATGAGATATATATAATAGTATATATATTATATTATACATATATATATATATATATTATATTATATTATATATATATATATATATAATATACTATATATTATATTATATATATATATATAATATATATATATATATATTGTTGAATCCTGGCAAAATTTTACTGTGGAAACTGTTAAAAAAAAAAAAAAAAAAAAAAAAAAAATCAATATCTCAAAAACTACAATAGATATAGGGAAAAGGAATACATTTTTGGAATCCTTGTAAAATTTTAGTTAGGAAAATGAAAAAAAAATAAAATAAAAAATAAACAAAAATTGCTATTTTTTTTTTGGGGGGGAAGCTGGGACATATATAAATATATATATTATTTGTAAAGGTATTACACCGGCAATGTAGGGGCTCGAGCCGACGGGGAACACAGGGGGGGACGTTTTCCAACCCCGTAGGGGGAGGGCGGAGAACCCCGCGACACCCAAATACCAAAGAGCGGGGGTTCTCGGAGACCCTCCCCGGAGGGGGCGATTAGTCCCCCCCCTGTCGCTTCCCGGAAGGCCGAGAGACCCCGACTCCTGCCATCAGTGCGGTATACCCTTGGGGTATTCTTTAGTTAAAAAAAAAAAGCAAAATTTAATAGAAAGTCTATTTATTTTAACGAGTACACAATAAAAGGTCTCTAATAGGCTTTCTAATAATATTACTATATTATTACAATAATTTTTATTTATTTTTTTATTTCTTTAATTTTTTTACGCATTTCCAACTAAATTTTACAGGATTCCATAAATGTACTTATTTCTCCCTGTCGGATTGTATTTTTTTTTCTTTTTTAAAACATTTGACCCGCACAAAAAATTAGACCAGCATCCCAGCAATGTATTCCTTTCCGGTCTTTTCAGTCGGATTTATTTAAAAGGTATATTAAAATGTCAATTCTGAATTAAAAACTATTTATTTTAACTACTATTTTAATTATTATATAGTTCTATTTCTCTCAATAAATGTTCAAAAGAATTGTTTTCCTTAAATTTGTAACTTTTGTACTTCACAATAAATTGAAGATTATTTATTTCGTAAGAATATCTCTATTTTTTAATTTAGTAGGTTAAAG